>PVJH01008105.1:0-58669 GCA_004026705.1 Nesogale talazaci | reverse complement strand
AGGAAATGCTTTGTAAAAGGAACTAATGATAAGATAATTTTCTCTTGTGCTGTCACTGATGGTTCCCCTCTGAAACAGAAAGTGCTAGGGAAAGAAGACATGGTGTTTGCTTACCAAGGCCTCCTCAACTAGTTTCCATAGTCTTAATGTTCAATTCCCAGATGAATTCCTTTTTTACTCACAGAAAAGTGATCCCTTTTTCTCCCCTCTGTAAGGCAGCTAGAAAAAGCATTCACTCTGTCCCCTTCATTACTGATCGCTCAATAAAATTTTCTTTGTCCTTGTCAAAAGTTTGTGTTAAAGTTTGTGCCTTAGCTTCTGTAGCTGGCAGAAGTCTTTCTTTTTCCATTAAAAAAACAAACAAAGATTAGAAAAAAATACATATTTGTAATCAGAATGGTCCAAACAACAACATAAAAGGTACATTTTTCTGTGTTTTCTTAGCCTGAAATATGACTCAAAAAACATAACTCATAAAATTGAAGTATAACTAGTAGAAACAGATTAATATTTAATTTAATTGCTTGGTATATTATAAATTTTATGGGGTATAATAATGTGAAAGTAAAAATCTAAGAAGATTAAGTTAGTTACTAGAATTCAAATGATGGTTAAGGAGAATTATGTATGAAAATGAGATATTTTTGTTAGGAAAAAGATAATCAAACAAAACCACAGCTTCATGCCGAGCATGGTGAGCCCTCTGCTCCCATGCTCCAGAATAAGAATTGATATTTCAAATGCTTGTCCTGTGACACTGGAGGACTCCAGATTTCTAAGAAAAAAAACCAAGATTATTTCATCTACCTTCTAAGTACAACAATGATACACTCTGGAAAGAGGGTCAATAAATGAAGGGAAATAAACAAGTTTTATCTTTAACTATTGACTACACAGACCTTTTCTGTAGATTTATTGGTGCTGAAAATTGCTAAACACATTAAAAAAGATTACAATGCACTTAGTGAACATTGACTCTAAACTAGGGGAACAGTGACCATTCAGAAATGACCTGTCAAATTTCAAATCCTCTTGTCTTGACAATGGAACAGGAAAGGTGAGTGGCCTGAAATACCCATTTGTAGCAAGATAATTTTAGTTTGTAAATTTTTTTTCTAATTACATTTACTGACTTGAGGTTCCTCTATGTTAAACATGAACATCTAGGTGGTGCATATGGCTAATGGCTTCAGTTGTTCAACAAAAGATTGAGGTTAGGGACACCCCATAGACTTCTCAGAAGAAAGGCTTATCAATCCTTCCAAAATATCTAGTGTGGAAAATTCTATAAGGCACAGTTCAGTTCTGACATCCATATAGTCATTATGAGTCAGAATTACTCCAAGGCAACTGTATGTGTGTATGCTCCCTGGAGAGATGCAATCTTTAAGTACTATATAATTTAATGTGGGAGTTTTTTGGCTTGGATTGAATTGTACCCCTCTTCCTCAAAATATGGGTGGACTGTGGTTCTCAGTAGTTTGATAGTTATATAATGATGAATGTGGGCAGGTATGGAATGATATAATGACTTCCAGTGATGTGATCTGATATAATAAGCAAGTCTTTTATAATGGATTTAGGGTGGGATGCAGCATACTTAATCCGAACCAATATAAGAGATTGAAAAAAAAATTGGGAACATGCCCCAACACCTTTTATATTACAAAGATAAAAGGAAAGAGTATTGGGCAAAGTAGGAATGGAAGGAGATCCTTTGGGCCTGGGGTGTCTATGCTGAGATCTACAAGGGGCACTGTACCTACTGATGCTGAAATGAGAGAAAAACTATTCCCATTTAGAAAGTCTTATAGAGCTGTCTCTCTGAATTCTCACTTCTTGCTTCCTCAACTGGGAGAGAATACATTTCTGTTAGAGTCACACACTTGCAGTATTACTCTTCGACATAGCTAAGGCTCCTTTATATTCCTAAATCTTAAGGAAGAACCCAAAGTGCTTTTGCTACGGTGGTGGTCTTGCTCCACATTCATGATGCCAGAGAATGACACTGGAAAATTATAGACACAAGACGTCTAATCACACATCTCTCTCTGGAGCAATAATCCATCCTGGGTGGTCTGAGAGATTCCACAATACACTTGTGAAAGTTTTAGAATAAAAAGGGAAAACAGCATCTGAGTATTGCTATAAAAGAGTTTGGGCTTCTTGTACTATTAGAAGTGGACCCAGGCAAACTCAAGGGTCTCTAGACCACACGTGGAAAACCACTGTCATAAAATAATCTGTTTCCCAAAAGTCTAGTTTCATTCAGGAACGTGGAAGTGGAAGGAAAAATTTTCAAGTTAATACAAACTGTCAATGAAAAACCAACAGCCAATATCATAATCAGTGATAGTGGGGGATAGGGTGGGGTGAGGAAGCCTCTAGGAAGCAGAGGAATATTATGTGTTTCATTGGTGCTTTACTGAACCAGGGTTGACTCATCTCTTTCCTATGACCCCTCTGTGAGGGGAAGTCCCATTGTCTACAAATGGGCTTTAGGTTTCTGCTCTGATCTCCTGCATTCTCTAGAATATGGTTTGTTTTGTTTGTTTGTCATGAGTTTTTCTGATGCCTGTTACCTGGTCCCAATGACACTTCATCACAGCACAGACTCTGGTGTTTCTTGCATGTGGGCTTGTTGATTCTCTGCTAGATGGCCACTTGTTTAACTTCAAGCCTCCAACACTCCAGGGTGCTATCTCTTTTGATAGCCAGGGACAATCTGCTTTCTTCAGCACAATTGCTTAGGCACCTATTTTGTCTTCTGTGATTGTGCTGGGAGGGTGAGCATCACAAAATGCCAGTTTGTTTGAACAAAGTGTTCTCACATTGAGGGAGGGTATAAGCAGAGTTCCAAAGTCCACCGCTACGTCACTGTATTGCCACATAAGTATAGATACACAGGCCAACATATCTATTTTTAGGAATTAATGTATTTACTTACTTCCTAGATCATTCCACTGTTTCCTTTTACCTTCCTCCTGCCCCACCATCAAGCTCACCCTACTTTCACCTTTTAGTAATTCCTGTCAACTAGATTGCTATAGTTCCAACACTCCCAGAATCTCGATGTCTTCCTTGTTGTTGATTTTAATTCTCTAGTTGTTCCCCTGTCTACGGCATTGTTTGCTCATCACTCCCTTCCTTGAACTCCTTCTCCCCCAAGTCCCTGCAGAACTATCTTTCCTGTCGCTTTCTCCTTGAACTTGCTTTCCATGACTATCTTTATATAAGTAGGCAAACAAACCAATAATAACATCGACCAAAGAATAACATCATTACCCAGGGCTGCCTTTCACTGCGGGTTAGACCAGAGCACGTGCATAGGTACAGGTAAAAGAGTTCACTACACACAGAATCCAGGAATAGGAATGAGAATAGTGATAGCAGATGGCAGGGGGAAGGTGAGAACAGTTGGGGAGAAAGAGGGAAACCATAGCAATGATTGAAACATAACTACAACCCCTTACACCCCAAGGGAACAAACAGCAGAAACTTTAGATAGCAAGTCAGTGTAAGATATGAAAATAATAATTATTTATGAAGGAGTCATGTGAGTGGGGGAGGGAGGAGCTGATATCAAGGTTCCATAGTAAGTAAACATCTAGAAAAGAACCATAGCCCCATATGTACAAATATGCTTGACACTATTGATGTATGGATTGTTATAAGAGTTTTAAGAGCACCAATAAGATGATATTTTAAAAAGTCTAGTCTCATATTTTGATCTGCCTTATATATCATGAGTAGTGACCTGACCCACTGTCATTGAGTGAATTGCAATTCATAACAACCATATATAGAATTCTTGAAAGGATAAATCCTGCTGGAGCGGACAACCTTAACTTTCTCCTGCAGAACAGCTATTGGGTTTGAAACACTGTCCTTGAGGTTAGTCGCTCAAATCCGTTAACCCATAGTGCCACCACAGCACCTGCAAAAGCCTGGGTTAGGGGAGGTAACTGGGCATAATGCACATTTCTGGGTAACATGCTGAAACTGTCATGCAGTCACTTGGAAACAAAGCTTAAGAATTTTCCTAATTAAAATTTGCACACCCACTCCATTACCTCTCTGTGTAATTCCTTGGATGATTTTGATAAAAATGGTCTGCAAATGCATTTCCAAATATTCTGTTTCTGTTCTACCTGTCAGTCTGTTAATATTCATCTCTATCAAATATATTCTGAATACACACACATGATGCCCTGGGGTCAGAGATAGATTTCTGATTAAATACTTCATCATGAATAATAAGTGCATCGGTCACACTTTACCTCTGTGTGGCCCCTGAGGCAACATGGTGAGAACCAGGTCAACGTTCTACATGAGTAGGTGAGGGACTAGACAGAAAAAGGAATGACTGCTCTTTGCTGTCTATTAAGGGTCTGTCCTTTCTCCAGCCCTTCTGTATGTTAAAAAAATCACTTATAAGACCTTGAGGCTTCTTCATGTTGTGCTTGTTCCTCCTTGGAGCGTGAATTTCAAGAACTAGTGATTTGGATTTCCAGGCATCTTGGGGGCTTAACCTAGGACCTACTGTAGGCTATGGCTATTTAGTCTTCTTGAGGAGATAAGAAAATTTATTACCCTTTCATGTCAGACCAATTAACAAGGAAAAGTGGGTATAGATCTAATTCTCAAGGTATGTGAAAAGTTTTAGAAAGCCAGGACTGTTTTTTACTGAGCAATTCCAGGTAAGTTCTCTCTCTCTCTCTCTCTCTCAATTCTCTTAGTCCAGTTATACATGAATAAAGACTTCTACATTATAGTGGCTATCATTTATTCAAATCCACAATACAGACATGCCATTAAGATGCACTGATAACTATGTCAATTATAATTCAAAAGATGGAAACAAAGAGGAAGGAACAGTGGATGAAAAAGATGGTCTTGGTGATAGAAATGAAGCTGGAGATCACAAGATAGAATTTTGTGAAACCAATGACTTGCAAGTACCGTTTTCCAACAACACAAAAAGGTGGCAATATGCATGGACTTCTCCAGATGGAATACACAGAAATCAACTTGACTACCTCACTGGGAAAAGACTGTAGGGAAGTTCTATATCCGTATCCAAAATCAGGCCAGGAGCTAACTGTGGAACAGATCATTGATTGCTCTTATGCGAATTCAGGTTGAAGCTGAAGAAAATGAAAACCTGTCCATGTGAGTCAAAATGTGACCTTCAGTCTATCCCAACTGTATTCTTGAACATCTCAAGATAAGATTTGATACATTAAACGTTCATAAGAAACCTGGTGAGCGATGGGATACAATGAAGTAGACATACATGAAAAAAGTGGTTTGTTTAGGTCTCTAAAAAGACAGGAAGGAAAGAAAAGACCAAATTGGATATCAGAAGAGGCTCTGAAATGTTCTCTTAATTGTAGATTAGCTAAGGCAATTAGATAAAGATGAACAGAAACTTTCAAAGGGTAGCTCAAGGAGACAAAGTAAAGAAAAGAAACCGGCCACATGAAAGATCATAGACCTGTCTGGGAAGGGTATCATTACCACTGCAACTCCATATTAAGGTTATCTAAGCACTTTTGGTTTGTCCACTTCTGTGCTAGTTTGGGTAGACTATAAGAATAAAATGAACAGACCCTCACATGTGTATAAGAAAGAGCTTTATATATATAAGAGCAATTGAATATTGACAAAACATTCCAGCCCAGTCTAGATCAAGTCCATAAGTGTGATATTATCCCACATGTCTGATACCAATCTGTAAAGTTCTCTTCAGACTCATGAAACACATGCAATGATACTGAGTGCAGAAAAATTGCAGATCAGTGAGTGGGAAGTCTTGTGTATCCAGTGGTGGTGTAAGCATTTCAGTGCTGTGAGGTGTCTCTACTGGGCTTCTCCAGCTCCCAAGGGCCTGGCTGAATTACAATAGCTTCATGTAGCTTCTCATTAGAAATGTCTTCCAGGGAGTCAGGAGACACACACACACACACACACACACACACAGAGAGAGAGAGAGAGAGAGAGAGAGAGAGAGAGACTGAGACTCCTGCCTTGGCCTCATTGACTATGACCTGACTGACAGGTTAGATTCCACTCCTTCACTCTGAGTCCTCTAAAATTGACAACGGATTATCTAATGACCATAACTTTTGAGGAATTAGTTACTGAAACTTTACGAATAGCAGTGAACGTCGTCAGAGATAGTGCTAGTGGTTAAGCACTCACGTGCTACGTGAAAGGCTGGTAGTTAAAAATCTACTACCTGCTCTGTGGAAAGATGACAGCCTAGAAAACCCTATGAAGGTAGTTCTACTCTTTCCTATAGGGAATCTATGAATAATAATTGACTTTATATACCAAAACGTTCATGGGAAGTTGTTGTTATTGAATGCCTTTGAGTCAGTTCTGGTTCTTAGCAACCACATGCTACGCAGCAAGACACATCTTGATCCTGCACCACCCTTATGGTTATTGTTGAGTTTGAGCTCATTGTGGCCACCCACTTGTCAATCCATCTTGCCAAGGATTTTCCTATTTTTAAGTGCCTGCCCCTCTACTTTACTGAGCATGATGTCCTGTCACAGGGATGGGCCCAAAATATGTAGGATGAAGTTTTGTCATCCTTGGCTTATAAGGAGCATCCTGCCTGTACTGCTTCCAAGACAGAGTTGTTTGTTTATGGGAAGCCCACAGAACTTACCATATTTTTTACTAGCTCCCTAATTCAAGTGCATCTGTCCTTCTTCAGTCTTCCTTATTCAGTGCCCACATTTCCTATGCATATGAGGTGTGAAAATACCATGGTGCAAGTCGGATGCTCCCTCAACCTCAAAGTAATGGCCTTGCTTTTCAACACTTTAAAGAGGTCTTGTGCAGCAGACTTGCCAAATACAAGGTGCCATGTGATCTACTGACTGCTGCTCCCCTGAGCACTGTGTACGCAAGCAAGACAAGATCCCTGATTCTTTCCCCCATGTATCAGCATGCTGCTAGCTTGTCAAACTATAAGGATTTTGTTTTTCTTTACATCTAGTTGCAATCTATACTGAAGGCTGCAACCGTTGGTCTTCATCAGTAAATATTTCAAATTCTCTTTATTTTCAGCGAGCAAGATAGTGTCATCTGCAGACCTTAGGTTGCTAAGAAGCCTTTCTCCAAATAGAAGAAAGAACTAGGAGGCAAATGATATTTATAGGCATCCTATTACAGGCACGCACATATGTAAATATATTGCTACATACCAAGAGGGAAATCTATCTATGTACATATATTTATACATTAGGTATTAAGGCAGTAAGTGGACATTGGGTCTCTATTCAAGTACTCTCACAACCGGTTCTCATAACTTGGCATTCTGTGATGCTCACCTTCTCAAGACGATCACTGAAGACAAAATGGTTGCACAGCAAATGTGGTGAAGAAAGCCTGGCTATCAAAAGAGAGGGGTCTTAAAGGCTTGAAGATTAACAAGTGGGCATCTAGCTGAGGAGCATCAAACCCTTTCTGGAAGAAGCACACCAGCTTGTGTGATCATGAGGTGTGGATGGGGTCAGGTATTAGGCATTAAAGATACTGAACAAATAAATCATATCAATGTGAATGAAGGGAAGCACTGAGTGTAGACCCAAAGACCATGTTTAGACAATTGGACATCACCTTAGAAAAGGGTCACAAGGAAGATATGAGCCATTCAGGGTGCAGTAAAGCACGAAGGAAACACAACTTTCCACTAGTTTTTTAATGCTTCCTCCCCCCAAATCTCATGACCCTAATTCTACCTTACAAATCCAGGTAAGCCAAAACATGTACACTGGTGTAAATAAGAACTGGAAATTCAGGGAATCCAATACAGATAAATGCTTCAGGACCAATAATGGGAGTAACAATGGGAGTAACAGCAGGGTAAGAGGAAGGTAGGAGGAGAAAGCTGGAACTGATCACAATGATGCACATAATCCCATTCCCAGGGGGATGGGCAACAGAAAAATGGGTGAAAGGGGACAGCAGTAAGTACAAGACATGAAAATTAACAAATTATCAATGGTCAGTGAGGCGGAGATGGAGGTGAATGAGTTAATACAAAGTTCTCATGTAGAAAGAAAATGTTTTGAAAATGATGATGGCGACACATGTACAAATGTGCTTGGCACGATGGATGGTGGATTGTGATAAGAGTTGTGCGAGCCCCTGATAAAGTTATTTTTTTTAAAAAAAACCTTCCTCCAATCCTGGTGCTGCATTCTTCTTCCTATAATCCAGATTCTCAGATTATTGACTCAATATCTTATTGAATAGATGTAGTGAAAGGATACAATCCCAAACCCACTTTTCTTGATTTTAAACTGTGCAACATTCCCTTGTTCTGTCAGTACAACTGCATCATGATTCAACTGCAGGATCTCTATGAACACAGTGAAGTATTCTTGAATTCAACTCAAGGCTGATATGGTTTGTTTAGGTACACACAGCTGAATGCCTGTGTGTTACACCATGTTTGTCCTACCATGGTGATTTGTGTGTGGCTGTGATGCTGGAAACTATATCACTGGTGTTTCAAATACCAACAGGGTCACAGAAAGTAAATAAGCTGCAGCCGAGCTTCCAGACTAATAACAGCCTAGGAAGAGTTTGTCCACTTCTGAGGCATGAGCCACTGACACCTTATGAATAGCAGAGAACACTATCAGAGATAATTCCAGAAGATGAGCCGGATTGAAAGGCACTCAACATTTGGCTGAGGAAGAACTCCTTTCTCAATGTAGAGTCAACCCTAATGACATGGACAGGACAAAGTCTTCAGGAGAACATGTTTGAGACTTTCAATTGCTGATAGAGTGCGACTCAAAATGCCAAGAAATAGCTGCAAACATCAATTAATCATTGGAATTCGAAATGTATTAAGTATGAACCTAAGAAACAATGGAAGCCATCAACAATGGAATGCAGTGCATGCAGATCAATACCTCATGTGTCAATGAGGTGAAATAGATCAGTACTGGGCATTTTGAATCAGAAATTCATATAGTTTCCTATGCTGGAAGTGATATAATCAAGAGCTGTGGTATTACATTCATAGTCAGAAGGGACATTTCAGGGTCTATATGATAAAGTACAATGCTGTCTGTGTTAGGATAATATCTTATACAAAGAAATCCAGTCAATACAACTATTATTCAATTTTATGCCCCAACCACTAAAGGTAGGGATAAAGAATTTGAAAACTTACTGACCACTGTAGCTTGAAATCAATCAGACATGTAAACAAAATACATTGATAATTTCTAGCAACTGGAATGCATAAGTCGTAAACAAAGAGGAAAGAATAGCTACTGGAAAATAGGGTCGTTGTGATAGAAATGAAGCTGGAAATCATATAATAGAACTTTGCAATACCCATGACTCCTTCATTGCCAATAACTTTTCTTAACAACACAACAGGTGACTAGGTAGTCGGATTTCTCCAGGTGGAATGCATAGAGGTCAAGTTGACTGCAGCAATGGAAAGAGACCATGAAGATCCCTTGCTCAGTATCAGCAACGATAAGGAGGCTAGGTGCTGTTGGTGCAGTAGTCAATTGTTCATATACCAGTTCATGTAAAAACTGATGAAAAAAATTAAAAAGAAAGATGTGATACTAGTTCCTACATTTATTATGAGGGCCCCACATAATAATAATAAAGAACAATCAGTTGCCACTAAGCTGGTTCCCACTCATAAAGCCAGCATGCGTGTCAGAGTAGAACTGTGCTTCAAACACTTTTAAATGTTGATAGCTAAGCCTTTCTTCTGAGGCAGCTTAGGATAACGTTGAACATGCAACCTTTGGGTAGCAGCTACATGAGTTGCCCATTTGAACCACTGGAGAACTCCCCCATAAAACAGACTCACTCGTATGCGCAGAATGCATGAGAGGACATGTGGGCATGCCTGAATATGAGACCTGGTGCTCAGTGCTGGAACAGTATGACTCATAATCTGAAATGTCTGTTCCCGAGATTAACACAGTTCAGGGCCCAGGAAAAACACTTCCCCACACCTCTTGTTTTATATCCTTGAGCAGAAGGCAACTATATCCTGGTGCTGTGAACATGTGTGGGCAGCCTCTCTCCCAACATTGGGGTGGCATGCTGCCACAGAACATATGGCAATTTTGAGAAGCAAAAGAGCTTTGAAAGGCGGACTCACTGCTGTTGAGTCAATTTTGACTCAGTAGACTTTGTTAGGACAGGGTTAATAGTCCCTGTGGGTTTCTGAGTGTGCAGCTCTTTACAGAAGTAAAATGCCAGTCTCATGAAGTGACTGACAGGTTTGAACACCCAACGTTGTGGTTAGCAATCCAAATTGTAACCTACTATATCACCAAGGCTTCTTAGATAGGAAAAGTGAGAAATTAACTTGTCCGAACCTTCTCAGATATTACCCATGCACTCTCTTCCTACATAGAGAAATAATATTTCTGAATTGTGCTGTGACTCAATTCCTCTGCTTCTCTTTATGGTCTTGAAGGTACTCATGAATTAATGTAGAATTCAGTAGAGTTAGACATGGAAGCTGAGGAATGCCTTGCTTACTCTAGTGGTTATATTACTCTCACAAAATTAAAAAAAAACTTTAAAATTAGTTTTATTAGGGGCTCTTACATCTTTTATCACAATGCATACATTCCTCCAATGTGTCAAGCACATTTGCACATATGCCACCACCATTATTTTCAAAGCATTTTCTTCCCATTTAAGCCCCTGATACCAGCTCCTCGTTTCTTTCCCCTCCCTCCCCCACTCGGCCTTCCTCAAGAACACCTGATAAGTTAATATATTTTTTTCCATATCTTACATCATCCTCTGTTACCCCCCACCTACTTTTCCGCTATTCATCCCCCTGGGAGGGGATTCCAGTTTGATCCCTGTGATCAATTTCCCCCTTTCTCTCCCTTCCCTCCCCTAATCCACTTGGTATCATTACTCTCCTCCTCTTTGGCCCTGAGGGGTTTGTTTATCCCACATTCCAAGTGTTGCAGGCTCTTTATCTGTAGCAGTGCGCATGCTTTGGTCTAATCTGCATATTACCCTTAAATGTGTATATCTTCAGGTCAAGTCTACTTATATTACCTCTGGATGTGGCTACCACAACCATTAAATAAAGGAAACCACACGCTTTGTTGGATGTCCTGATTGATCAAGATCCTAATGCAGCATTGCCTAACTGTGAGGAGGCTTTTGGATTTTTGGACTTCCATAGTGGGAGGGGTGAGCATTGTCCCCTAACTATTTCCACTTGCTAAAAATCACGCAAGGAGAAGAGCCAAGACATGGAGAGCAAAAACCAAAATAAATAGAAGCAAATTAATTGAAAAAAAAAACAAATGAAGCAGATGAAAACAAAAGAACAAGCACAGCCACCAATATCTATAAGACTCTTCTATATCTGGGGTCCATTCAGATTGTGCTAGTAAGAATTCAAACTGTACGATGAAAGTGATGTGTACTCAGATATTGAAAAATATTAAAAGATCTTGTCAGATTTGCCACTGCTACCACTGAACATTATTCTATCTCACATGTTTGCTGAAATCACCCTTATTACATTTATTGAGGCCATTTTTGGCATAACTATTTCTTCTCCTCCTCTTATTTTGATTACAGTAAAATGCAGACAAGGCTGAACTCAACATTTTTTTTTCTGGGTCACACCCATTTCCTGCCTTTGATAGGAGACAGTCTTACCATTTGTCTAGCAAGCATTTAGGGAAACAGATTTACCTTTTCTTTCTCGGACAGCTTCCAACTTTACATAGTTTAAACCCTACTTTTCAGAAAGTGTAGCCAGTTTTCTAATACATGCAGAAGCTCATTCTGTTTGTACATTTTCTTTTAAAAATCATGTTCATACAACTCTTAGCACAATCCATACATACATCTATTGTATGCAAAGCACATTTGTACCCTTGATGCCATCATCATTCTCAAAACATTTGAAAATAGAGAAAAGAGCTGGGGAGTAAGGGACATTTATAGAGGTTAAATACAGGAATATACATAGGGACATGTATTCATATGATTAAGGGGAAATAGATCAATATGCATATACTTATAAGCTTAGAATTAGGACAGCAGATGGGCATTGGACCTCCATCAGGTACTTGCTCAGTGCAAGAACATTTTTTTCTCTTAAATTGGCATTCCATGATGCATGCCTCGCTGACACAATCACAGAAAACAAATGTGTGCATAAGCAAAGGTGGTGAAGAAAGCTGATGGTGCCTGGCTATCAAAATATGTGGTGTCTGGGATCTTAAAGGCTTGAAAGTAAACAAGCGGCCATCCAGCTTAGAAGCAACAAAGCCCACATGGAAGAAGCACACCAGCTTATGGGACCAAGAGATACCAAAGGGAACAATTATCAGGTTTCAAGAACTAATAGTCATAACATTATATGCTCACTTTCCTGATATGATTGCTGATGACAGATATGTGTATAAGCAAATGTGGTGGAGAAAGCTGATGGTACCCAGTTATCAAAAGATGTGTGTCTGTGGTTTTAAAGACTTGAAGGTGAATAAGAGGCCATCTAGCTAAGAAGCAAGTCCACATGGAAGAAGCACAACAGCCTGTATGACCACGAGGTGTCAAAGGGATCCGGTATCAAGCATCAAAGACCTAAAAATTATATCATTATAAATGAGGGGGAGTTCAGATTGGGGACCCAAAGCCCATCAATAAGTGAAGATACATCCTCTTACAGAGGGGTTGTAGCGAGGAGATGAGCCAGCCTAGGTGCAGTGTAGTAGCAATGAAATGTTCTCAAATGCTTCCTCCCACCAACTATCATTATCCCAATTCTGCCAGACAGATTTGGCTAGACCAGGGGATGCACATTGGAGAAGAAAACATGGAAATTTAGGATACATAATCCCTTGAGACTAGTGGGGAGTGGTTACACTGGGAGAGTCAAGGGATGGTGGAATAGAAAGGGGTAACAAATTTCTCGGATCTACATGTGACCTCCTCTCTGTGGTGCAGACAATGGGGGTCAGTGGGTGAGTGAAGTGACACATTAGACAGTGTAAGATATGAAGAGATAATAACAATTTGTAAATTATTGGAAGTTCATGGGGGAGGAGAAGGTGGAAGGGGTAATATGGGGAATTGGAATTAAAAAAATAAAGAACTAGAGGAAAGAGGGGAAGAGGAGCTTATGCTGGAGGGGTTCAAGTGAATAATGTATATGTATGTGGCAACATGTGTACAAATATGCTTGATATGAATGATGTATTGAATGTTGTAAGAGCCCCAAATAAAATCTATGTTAAAAAAACAAAACAAACAAAACATTTGTTTTCTTCTTAAGCCCTTGATATTGGCTCCTCCTTTTCCTACTTCCTCCCACTCCCCCTTCCCTCACGAATGCTTGATAATTTATAAATTATTATTTTGTCATATTGAATGCTGTCTGACGTCTCCCTTCACCCACTTCCCTGTTGTCCATATCAGGGTGAAGGTTATGTGTAGATTCTATAATTGGTCCCCCTTTTCTACTCCACCTTTGTACATTTTCTTAAGTAAGTTATTGCTAAATGCTTCTGTCCCCTATATTAGTGTTCATTAAAAGGGAAAATGATTGGATTTATCCATTGCTTTCCTAAATACATGTTTCTGAAGGTATGGTTTCTAATTCTGAATTTTCAGGTGATTCTTGCATATCCTGAAGTTGAAGAGTTACAACATCAACCTTCTTACCTTAGTTTCCTCACTCATTTCTTTCAGTGCTAGTAGGAAAGGGACCCTTTGCAGTGTACAGAGTTGGAGAGTGATCTAGTATGTAGGGGCTCCAGTATACATTCTGTAAACAAATCTCCTGTGCATTTCTAACAATCAGGCACCAGGCCACTTTGAAGTGAGATAGAGGCTTTCTGTATTATCATGAGAAAAGCGCAGTGACGAAAGAGTGGCAGAAGGTTTACCCCCTTCTGTTGGAGGGGCTCTATCATACAAGCAAGGGTTAGATGTCTAAAAACCTGGTTAGTGTGCAACCTAGGATGGATTCCTTCATTTCTTTGGGCTTCAAATATTTCTACATAAGATAGAAAGCTTGAATAATCTTTTTGAGTTCTGGTTGTGCAGGAGCTAAGTACTTGGCTGTTGAACAAAAGATTGGCAGATCGAGCCCATTCAGTGATTCCATAAGATAAAAAGACCTGGCGGCCAATTCTGTAAAGACTGTAGCTTAAGAAACCCTATATAAGGTTGGGGCATAAAGGGTTGGTTGATTGTTGTACTCTCTTAGGTAGGGCCAAGCAAACATTAGCATTGATTCCGCATTGCACAACCTAATATTTCTTACTTTTTCTTCAAGGGAAACATAAAATTGGACCAAAAGCTAAAATGGTACGGAAGATGAGAATTCCTTTGAGCAACAGTGATGAAAGCATACATTATTTTATAGATGATTTTTCTTTCTTAAAAAGTTAATGTTGAAACAAATATGAAAGTGAGAAAGAAAATAAAAACGATACACTGTAGCTCAACACATCAAGGGGATGAATCCCATGGAACAGAGTAAAAAAGTGAAAATTTAACAGACATTTTGATAGTGATGCCATTTAGGTTAACCTCCATACATTCAAAACTAGGTTATCTATTGTTCAAGGTTACTGGCATATTTGCTAAGCTGTCAAGGAAACCTCGGACTTTCAGAAAATAAAACAAACCTGCTTGGAGGAAGTACAGCCAGGATGCTCTTTAGAACTGAAGATGGCCACACATCAGCTCATATAATTTGGACATGTTTTCAGGCAAGAGCAATCTCTGGAAAAGGACTTCATGTGTGGTAGCGAGTAAGTGATGTAATGGCATGGTCGCTGCAGCAATGTGCTCAAACGTATCAACAGTTGTGAGGGTACCATAGGGTGGGGCTGTTGTACCTGAGTCTATATGAGTCAGAATTAACTAGAAGGGCACACAACAATAACAGTATATGTTGCCATAGTGGACTCTTTATGGAACTCCTGGGTAATATGATAGGTTAACACACTCAACTGCAGACTAAAACATTAGTACTTTGAGTCTACCCAGAAGTGCCCTGCCAACAAGACCAGGTGATTGGTTTTAGAAAAAAGTAATTGAAATCCCCCTTTAGGAGCATCTTCTATTCTGAGGTTGCACAAGTTGGAATCTATTCACCAGCAGTTGGTTTATATGTGCCTCATGGTTTTATGTCAGTCTTTGCTAGAAGACCGTAACCCTCAGTTTTTTCTCCACTGCTTCTGCTGCCATCTTTAATTATAGATCCCAGTAATATGGCATCCTTGACATTTTCAGTCTAATCTGATACCCCTTTATCATTATGTTTTTTGCTGGTCTATTTGCAAGAGTTTTGTTTTCTTTCCATATAATATATAGTAGCATATAGAGGTCTTCAAAGGTGCTGGGGCACTATTTCTTATCTTCAAAGAAAGCATATGTCTGTTGATTTTATTGTAACTCCTTATACACATTTTTGAGAAGGACAATATTGGGAGGATGGAGAGAAGGTAGTATAGAAAGGGAGAACAGATTGCAAGAATCTACATATAACACTATCCTGGGGGGGACAGACAATGCCGAAGTGGGTGAAGGAAGAGGTCAGAGGGTGTAAGATATAACAAAATAATGATAATTTATAGATTATCCAGGGTTCATGGAGGATGGGGGTGGGAAGAGAGGGGAAAAATGAGGAGCAGATACCAGGGACTCATATATAAAGAAAGTGTTTTGAGAAGAATGAGGGAAACAAATGTACAAAAGTGCTTGACACAATGGATACACGTATGGATTGTGATGAGTTGTATGAGCTCCCAATAAAATGATTTAAAAATATTTTTGGAATGCATTCAGTTTTAATAAAAATATAAAAAAATGCATCAGGGCACACTTATCCTGCCATGTAGTGATTTTTCTCTCCTAATTTGTGCTTTTATACATCTTTACTTCTTTACAGAGTTCCATATTTAAATAAAAGGAAGTGTTTATGAAAAAGTTCAGCCAGAACCCTGTACTTTTAAGGTTCTCCATACAAAAACCCAAAGGCCATAAACAACACAAGGTAGGAGAGCATCAACAAATATGTAATGAATACCTTTGCTAAAGTACACGAGCATTACACAAACACGGATTGGGTTAGGCATGCGTTTCTGAAAACAGTGAAATTTGGTGCCAGATTCTCATAGCATCACCTTCCAGAATTATTCTTAGCTCCTCACACTGGAGGAAGGCAAACACTTTTCTTTTATTCACAAATATTGAAATCAGGGCTTATTCTTGCTCATCTCCTGAGTCATGAATGCAATTATTCATTTTCAAGCATCATTACTTGGGCACTGCTTTGTAAAAACTATCCTTGAGTAGAACACTCAAACCAAAACAAACTCACTACCATTGAGTTGATTCTATCTTACAGTGACCCTACAGGACAAATTAGAACTGCCTTTGTATGTATCTGCATCTGTAAATCTACAAGAGTAGAAAGCCTAGTCTTTCTCATGAGGAGTTGGTGGTGATTTCCATTTGTTGGCTTTGTGGTTAGCAGCTCAACGTTTGCCCAAGATTCTCTTAGAACACTTGTCTGTTTCTCAGTTCCAAAGAGATAAAATATCAAATGTCTACTAAGGTGTGGCAGTCATATACCTATGTCAATTTCATGATTGAGATGTAGGGGTGGAATCTAGCCTGTTAATCTGGAGATCACCATTGAGTAGCCAATGAGGCCTCCATGTGGGCATGGCTTTCTCCTTAGAATTCTGGGAATTCTCGTGATATTTCCCTCTTGGAAATGAGAGGCCATCTCCTCAGTTGTTGGGAGTCAGTCGCCGAGATGACGAACTATGGACAAGACAAGATGGCAGCGTCCAAGGAGCTGATGGAACCAGACTTCTGAAGTTGGAAAAGCCATGTGGCGACCCCTGGCAGCACTGAGTTGCTTCTACCACCACTGCATGCTGTTGATGGACCCTGTGACCTGGAAGCGAGGAGTCATGGGGAGATCCCTGTCAGCACCGGGACTCTGCGCTCACTGGCCTGTGACTTCATGAGTTGGAAGGAGACGTTATAGACTGATATAAGGCATATGGGCTAATATCGGATTTCTGACTTTGAACGGGACTAGGTTGTGATGCTTTCTCAAAGTTCCATTCCTCTTGTATATAAACCTTACCATTATATCCATATGCGTGTCTGTGAATTTGTTTCTCTAGTCTACCAGGACAAACACATAAGGTAAGAAAACAACAGTGAAATCTGAGAGTTTTGTACTTGTGAACCTTCCTCCAGTATCAGGAACTTGATCATCCATATAGGCACTATATTCTCTCCAACACCTGAACGCATGCTACTACATTTCCTCCTTCATTAATTTTTAGCCATGATGCAGATCACAGAGGCAAATCTGTCTACTTTGTAAGTAGATTCCCCAATCACATGTCCACTTTATTTTCTATATTCTATAAACATAAGATAATGTATTTCATGTGAGTAGTATAGAAAAAGAATCTCCCTTTGCCTAGAACCCACCTTAGTTTAAAAGATCATTGACAAGTGGGGCTGTCTTGGTGGGCATTGAGACACACAGAATAAATGTAGGGGCTTGTCCTTTTGAATATTACTGTTGTATATCTAAAAAACAAGAATAAAAGGAACTATCAAATGTTTAACCTAAAAAAAAACAAAACAAATGATATAATTTCTTATAGCAAGTAACTAGGGAGTGTTTCACAGTCAGGATATGCACCCTAAAGAATTTTTAAATACAAGATAGGCAATACAGAGAAAGCAAAATGCATGGCTGTTCTGAATGGCTAAAATAGAGGCAGCATTTGAAAAGAAAATGTATAGCATTTCTCTTCCAGTGAGATAAAAAGGAAGTTATCTCTATTTGCAATTGTCATAGCGGCAAGACCTCTTTTGTAGTTGTTGGAAAACAGAACGATAAAGCTAGATCAAAGAGTGATAACATATACGATACTTGGAAAGGATACAGAGGGAGACATACTTAACAACTGAACAGTTGTGGCTGGCAAGATGTGTGGACAATTCGGACATTAGGAAACTCTTGACTTGGATGCGCAATTATTTAACCAGAAGCCAAAACCAGAGAAACATTTAATGTACAGAGAAACAAGGCAATATCATGCAGGAGCCCAACCTCATGTACAAGGGAAATTAAGGGGTGATGTGATCAACAGGATCAAAGGAAGCTGACATTTTCTCCACAAGTGAGACCTGAAATTTTTGTGGAACTGTTTATCCTTCCATCCAGACTCCCAAAGAAAGACCCTATTAAGTCAACCTAAATTGTACCACGTGCCTAAAAAGAAGCCTGTCTGTTTTAATTTTCCTGACATTCCTCACTGAGGCTTGGGGTAATAGTAATTGTTTAAAGCTATTAGGAATGCATCTGGCAGGGACAAAATGCTATTGTCAGCTACCACTTTATTATTTTGATGCTATACAATAATTTTCCTCATGACTTTTGTTACAGTAAAAGGAAATGTTGGCTTACCAACTCAGCACCTAATTAAGAAACAGTGAAATCTCATACTCATATTGTATTTAAATGAAAATTGTGAATGCATTTATCTCAAAACCTTACCTAATTATCATTATGCACTGCTCTAGGCATAAGGGAATCCCTTTTACAAACGAGTTTAACAATGCAATGCATTTTAAGATTATTTTTCTGGCATCTAATTCTTTAAACTATTTGTGTTTTTAGCACTTGGTGTCTTTTAAAAATACAGACTGGAATGATTTTATATGCAGCACAGGCATTTTTAGGCACTTGAAAAAACATCCATCACAAAAAAAGACACTATAGAAGTATCAATCAGAGAAATGATGAGTTTCTAAATATTCAAGAAAGTGGAGAGTTCTTTTACAAACAGGTGGCAAATGAGTAAGAAAACCATGGAGGCAAATTTAGTTGAAACAGAACTGATTTAAAAAAAAAGATAGATCACCAACGTATCTTGAGTCATTTTTGGCTATTTTAAGCACACAGATTTACTTTTGCTCATTGATAATTTGGTATTTCATTGCTCTGACCATCATCACCACTTGATTTTGATTGTGGTACTTCTCTCTCTAGCCCCTCTCACTTACAAACATCCCCTAAAAGAACAAGCTCACTGCAATTGAGTCGATTTTGATTTGTAGTGATCCCATGGACAGAGTAGAATTTCCCATATGGGTTTCTGAGGTTTTAAATATTTGGGGCTTTAAATATGAGCAGACACTCTCATATTTCTCTTGAAGAACACCTTGTGGATTCAAACCTGGCAGTTAGAAATTCAATGTATGACCCACTATACCACAAGGACTCTGGATGTTAGTCTAACAGATATGATTTCATCTTGACTGGCCTCCTTGCTGCTACTCTTAAATAGCTTCTTTGTGTCTATGCAATATGTTTTCAATATTCTAAGCTATCATTAAATATCTATAAATGCTGACAGAGGCTTTACATACATTTTCATTCACTCAGCAACCATGCTGCCAGACAGACATAATCTCTCACCTGTTTTTCATTTAGGGAGTCAAGATATGGAAAAGAAGATGATTTTCCCAAATGACTCACCATTTCTAAATGGCATATGTTGGATTTGAACCCAGGACTAGCCAGCTTTGGAACAAGTTCCTTTTTGTCCTTGTTAGGTTGTACCTTAAAACTGTTGATGTTGTTGGAAGAGTGCCTAAGTTCTTTTTAAGTTTTACCTTAGTACAAGAGTAGTTTGTTCTAATAATGTGGCACTGTATGACACTAACCTTCCTGATATGGTTGCTGAAGATACTATGGATACATAAGCAAATGTGGTACAGAAAGCTAATGGTTCCTGGCTATTCAAAGATATAGCATCTGGTGTCTTAGAGATGTGTAGTTAAACAGTCATCTAGCAGGCAGGCAACAAAGCCCACATGGAAGAAGCATACCAGCATGTGGGATCATGAGATGTTGATGGCTAAAGGTTTCCCAAGTTCAAAAGTAAGCAATCAAATTGATGTGAAGGAGTGTGAATATCGTGGTGACCCCAAATCCACCAAGAGTCCATATTTATTTAATTATAGCTTACAGCATTGAAAATATATTGCTTAGGCACAAAGAAACCACTTAAGAGTAATAACAAGGAGATCAGTAATATAATTGATAGTCCCTCTCAGAAGTGCCACACAGAAGGGATTCTAAATCCAGGGTGTGGTATAGCACTGATGAAACACATAACTCTCCTCTATATTTCTTTAATATTTCCTCCCCTTACTATTATGGCTTTTTATTTGTTTTACTTCATGTTAGATTTATGTATGCCCATTTGTATATTTCTGTTCATTTGGTACCCTAAAGTCAATATAGGGAACTCATGAGAAACAGTAACGGGAGTAATGGATCCCTGGTAGAGGAAGAGAGAGGTGGGATAGGGAGGAATGGGGAGCTTATATCATTGATTATTGTCTAACATCACTTGATGGGACTGAACAACAAAATTGTGTGCATGGATCTATTAGATTGTGTATGAAATGGCAAGTAAAAATGGAACAAGACTTCCTGGGTCGTGGTGGGGGAAGGAAGGGTAAAAGTGGAACAGTTATCAAGGAGTCCAAGATAAAAATCCTTTGAATCTGTCGTAGCAATTATACAACACTGCTTGATGTGATTGGACTATGGAATGTGTGTGTATATATATATTAGGCATCACTGCCTCTCACAGTGGTTGTGGGCGCTACCCAGTGTTGCTCCTGAAAGCAGCCACTGGATTTGAACCGCCAAGCCTGCAAGCCACAGTACTGCACTCAATCACTTATGCCACCAGGGCTCAGCCCATGTTATCATATTTGTAAGAGCTCCTAATAAAATGATTTTAAAAAGAGGAAGAGAAGAAGTGTGCCTAAGGAAACAGGTGGCCTAAGTCTGAGATGAAGAAGATGAACTCATACTTCATCCAAGAAGAGGATGAACTAGGCCATATAGAAGCATGTCCTGAGACATTTGAGAAGTTGGTGGGGATAGCAGATGAGGCCGGTGGGATGTCTGAATGAACAGCAAATGAAACAAGGTAAAAGAAGGATTAGTGGTTATGTCAGTCCGGGTAGACTAGAGGAACAAATTTCATAGATGTGCATATGGATATAAGGAAAAGGTTTATATACAAGAGGAACAAGACATTGAGAAAACATCCCAGTCCAGTTCAAAGTCATAAGTCCGATATTAACCCATATTCCCAAAATCAGTCTTTAAAGTCTCCTTCTGACTCATGAAGTCACAGGTCAGTGGGTACAGAATCCCGGTGCTGGCAGGGGTCTCCCCATGGCTCCTCCCTTCCAGGGCTCAGGGTCCATCAACAGCATCCTGTGGTAGCAGAAGCAACTCATCACTGACAGAGGTCTCCATGTGGCCATCCCAATTTCAGAGATCTGGCTCCACCAAGGCAAAACCATGTGGTCTCTCCGCCGGCTCCTCCAGCTTCTTGGACGCTGCCATCTTGTCTTGTCCATGATTCCTCGTCTGTGAGACTAACTTCCAACAACTGGAGAAGACAGCCTCTCATCTTCACGAGGGAAATATTGCGAGATTTCCCAGAAGTCTGAGGAGAAAGCCATGCCCACATAGAGGCCTCATTGGCTACTCAATGGTTATCTCCAGATTAACAGGCTAGACTCCACCCCTACATTTCAATCATAAAATTAACATAAGCACATGACTGCCACAGTTCTCTAAGGAAAGTGATTTCAAGTACACGTTCTTTGCCCATTGACCAGGAACATATAGCAATTTCTGAAGAAATGTTGGTTATGGAGATGAGGGGTTATTAACAGCTAATGCTTAGAGCATAGAGGAACTGCCAAACTTACTACAGTGCATACAAGAAGCTCTCATAACAAAGTACATGGCCCCACATATTAATAATGTTGAAGTTAAAAATAATGTTGAAGTTAAAATTGGATAGGTTGACCCAAAGGAATTAAACTGGGAGACATTCACACCTGAATGGCTAGTTTTACTGCACTGATTTTTCTTCAAAGACATTCATTTAATTTCATAATTCACAAATTGGATTAAAATTCCTTGAAAATGAATTTCAGCTTGTTAGTTCCAGATGACAATGATAGCCAATGCATCTTTACGATACAGATGCTGTCTTTAGTAATAAAGCTTCCATATTCCTTTGACTCTAATGACTTTGAAGTGACTACTTACTTAAAAACAGCTTCCCACTTTTGTCTGTGATAGAAAGTAGCATCTTCACCCTTCATACTATTCCTAAACCAGAAGTTTAAAAAGTGCTTTATCTCCAACCACTCCCTTTTGATTTTGTTAAATCCTATAAAAATCTGGGATGCTATTATGGCGTGTGACAGGAGACAAGTTCGCAGAACATGATATCACATTCTCTAATCTTTAAATGAAGATACATCCTCTTCATTCTCTGTAGGTTTCCTTTCATATCGCCACAATGAAATCATCTCTTTTTCCTTCCAAGATGGAATATAAGATATCCCAGAGTATTAGCAACTCATATATTCATCAGATTTTTTTAGAGGTGGGAAGATAAGGTTTCTTCTATGTTGAATATGAAAAGGCATTTTCATGCTATCTCTGTGACTTATTCTCCTGTGCTTTTCTCCTTACGTACGTGCTCACATTATTCACAGCAACATCCGCTCTTCTATCTTTTTAAACAGCATGGCTTTTAAGCTGGGCAGACCCTGGTGGAAATGATCAGGGAGGATTTCATAGAAATATTGCTCCAACATGAGAGCTTAGTGCCCCCCTTCTAACAGAATGAGTGAGAGCAGTGTTTGTCCTCTTTAAGCTCCGAAGCCCCGAGAATGTTTACAGCTTTGATCAAAATCTTCTGCTATGGAGGTCCTTGAAACCCGAATCAGAAATAAAGCTTCCCCCTCCCCTTTTCGCATCTCAGCTATTGATAGCCCATTCAAGGCTAAAGGTTATTGATTATGATCTTGGGTAGAGAATAGAGTGGCAAAGGGAGGGGAGTTCTTCTCTGCTGTCTTGCTCATTTTCCCTCTGACAAGGGCTGCCTTGACAAAGCAAGTTCATTTGGTGGCGCCTCACTTGGGGCCTCTGAGTCTTCACTTGCTAGAAGTACTTCCAGCTGCCCCTCTGTCCTCCCCTACCTCCCTACAGATGACGTTATAAGATTATCCAGACATCAACCCTTTTGCACAGCTTTATTGCACAGCCGTTAATAATGAGAGTAATTAGGATTGGACACAACTGCTCACAGGTACAGGGCTTGCCTCATTTATGAGGTGTGGTGTACCTGTGGTTATTGACATCATAATTAATTTGAAAGGACTTCTGAAGACAAGTGGAAGGAGCAAAAGTTAAGAGGATGTTAAATACACTGTATTTAAATGAAAACTTTTTCTTTTCTGGGTAGCTGCATGAACTGTAACGTGCTAACTGGGTACCAAACTTAAAACTTCATAACAGTTGCAGAAGTTAGGGACTAGATCCCATTTCACAGGCCTGAAGTTTTGATGGTTGCTTTCCCATGGCCAATGATGGCATTAAGCATTGAATTCCTGTAGTGTGACTTCTTATTCAGTCATGTCTGGTCCATCTATGTTAGTCTGGGTGGACTAGAGAAACAAATTCATAAACACGCACATGGTTATGGGATAGGTTTATATACAAGAGGAATGGAGCATTGAGAAAGCATCCCAACCCAGTCCAATCCAAGGTCACACATCTAATATTAGCCCATATATCTGACACCAGTCCATAAAGTCTCCTTGCAATTCACCAAGTCACAGGCTAGTGGGTGCAGCGTCCCGTGCATCCAGCAGCAGCAGAAGCATCCCGGAGGCTGAGCTCCGGTGGCGTAAGAGGTTGAGTGCGGGACTGCGGCCCGCAGGGTTGGCGGTTCAAATGCAGGGGAGGCTCTCAGGAGCAGTGCTGGGTAGCTCCCACGCCACCGAGGGCAGTGAGGCACCGCCCCCTGTCCTCCCCCCCCCCCCCAAAAGAAAGAAGCATCCCGGCACTGGCAGGGGTCTCCCCATGGCTCCTCATTTCCAGGACTCAAGGTCCGTCAGCAGTATCCATTGGCGGTAGAAGCACCTCAGCCCCAGCAGGGGTCTCTCTCTTATTTCTCCAGGCCCAGAAGCTTGGTTCCATCAAGGCAAGCCCATGTGGCTTCTCCTCCAGCTCCTCCAGGTTCCAGAACTCAGGATCAATGAGCATGCCACCGTCTTGTCTTGTTGGTAGACTGACTCCAAGAGTCCGAGTATCAAGTCTCTCTTCTCCAACTGAAAAAAACTTTGAGAATTCTCAGGAGAAAATCATGCCCACACAGAGGCCTTCTTGGCTATCTCCAGATTTATAGCCCAGACTCCACTCCGAGTCTCCCAATCATGAAATTGACACACGATTGCATGTAATCATGGTGAGCACATGATTGCCTGTTAATTTTATGATTGAAATGTAGGGCTGGAGTCTAGCCTGTTAAACTGGAGACAGCCATTGAGTAGCCAATGAGGCCTCTATGTGGGTATAGCTTTCTCCTGAGACTTCTGGGAAATCTCGTGATATTTCCCTCTTGAAGATGAGAAGCTATCTTCCCCAGTTGTTGGGAGTTATTCTCACAGACGATGAATCACAGACAAGACATGAATGATGGACAAGACAAGATGGCAGTGTCTGAGAAGCTGGAGGAGCCAGCGGAGAGACCACATGGCTTTGTCCTGGTGGAGTCAGACCTCTGAAGCTGGGGCAGCCACATGGAGACCTCTGCCAGCAATGAGTTGCTTCTGTTGTTGATGGACCCTGAGTTCTGGAAGCGAGGAGCCATGTGGAGACCCCTGCCAGCGCCAGGACTCTCCACCCACTGACCTGTGACTTTGTGAGTCAGAAGGAGACTTTATAGACTGATTTCGGGCATATGGGAAAATATTGGACTTATGACTCTGAACTGAACTGGACTCAGTGTCCTGTTCCTCTTGTATATAAACCTTTTCCTTATATCTATATGTGTATCTATGAAATTTGTTCCTTTAGCCTACCTGGACTAACACACTGACACACCATCTGACAAGCTGGCTTATATTGGAACCAGAAAGTGTCAATAGTATTTGATGAACATTTTACTATCAGTACACTGTATGCTATTATGACTATTTTTTTTAAGTATCTTCCAATCAGTTCTAACTTAATGCAACCCTAGGTGCAAGAGCACAAAACACTGTCTGATCTTGTGCCATCTCCACAATTGTCTGGAACCTCTCTATGAAACCACCTCACTCAGGGATTTAATTTTTAACTCTGCACCTCTACTTTTCAGTGCAAGATGTCCTTCTCAAGAGATTGGTTCCTTCTGATAATACATTCAAAGTAAATAAGGAAAGTCTTTTATTCTTAATTCTAAAGAGACACTCTGGTTACACATGGTAAAATAGATTTGTTTATCTTCTGGCAGTCCATGGAATATTCAATATTCCTTACCAGCAACATAATTCAAATGCATCAATTCTCTTCTACTACTTATCTTTCATTGTTTTATGCTGTGATAGTTTGTGTGCTACTGATGCATAATTTCCAGCATTGTTTTATGAAAATCATAAAAATGTACTATTACTACTTAAAAACACCAGCAAGGTAATTCCTTCCTGGTGGGCAGTTTTTAGGGGAATTTTCAGACTGTGGCAGATGAGGAAGAAGGAGCCACTTTCTATCTCATCTTGCCCAATGTTGACAAAAATATAATAGAATACAGCAGGACATGGTCTGATACAATACTGGAAGATGAATTCTTCAGCATGGAGATTATAAAAATTATTATTATCATTATGGAGACACAGAAATGATAGGAGTCATGTTCCTACCTCCACAGATGGTTGGAGAACACTCATCTGCTATAGGCGAATGGCAGTTTTTAATACTTAATATAAAGAACTGGCTGAGCCCCGGTGGCGTAGTGGTTGTGCGCGGGACTGCGGCCCACTGGGATGGAGGTCCAATTCCCACTCACAGGAGCAAAGGCTGGGCCTCCTAGTCATATATATATATATATATATATATATATATATATATATATATAAACTTTACCTTGGCACCCCTGGTCATTAACTCCAACTCTTAAGGAACCTAATGGTACAAATGATTAAGAACTCTGCTGCTAAGCAACAGGTTCAAGATTGGAACTCCATGGGGGAGAGATCTGGTGATGGGCTCCCATGAAGATTCCAAGCCAAACATCCATCGCCACCAATCAGAATCACAGAGTCTCTCTGTGGCACATTAGAAGCCTGTGGTCTATGCAGAGGCAGACCACAAATAAGCACTGGTTGTGTCCCAGCCTGCACAGTTGCTGGAAGGTTCAGAGTGTCGACCTCTAGGTTGGCAATCCATAAAGATCTTTACAGCATAGGAAGGAACACTATGGGACAGTTCTACTCGGTCATATGAAGTCCCCATGACGCAGAATCCACTGGGAAACACTCAACGATTTCCTTCATTAGAAATTAATTTATTAATTAGAGACATAAAAGGATGATTAGATGAAAACTCAGGAAGTATGTTTTTCCTGAATCAATAGTGTCATTAATTTAGCCAATGGGATAGAATTTATAACACAGTGGGGAAAGTGAAATTTTATAAATATAGGCTGGTGATGAACCATAATACATACAGTATTGACTGGTACCATTAAATTCAAGTGACAAGGCACTATTTTCACAAACAATAGGGGTTGGTGATAGGGCAAAACTTTTGATAAAATTCTTTGACCACGACAGAAACACATCGAATCAGATAAATAATGTCATAATAGCACAAGAGGGCATTAAAATAGTAAGCATGTGGTAGCCTGATCCACCATCCATTGCATACATTATAACTTTTAACAAGGAAAGCTATGTGGCTCAAATAGCACACATCCACACACATACATGATCATACTTTTGGGCATTTATATAAATTTAAAACTTTTCACTTTGATTGAGAGGAAATATTGCTCTGTCCAGTCATTTCTGCCATATTACTAGATACCACATCCCTTTAATTTTTATCTTTGTAAAACTGGACATCAGAAACCACTAGTTTAAAACTACTAAGGAGCATTTAACCCAGTTTCTAATTAGTGCTCAGAGATCAAAATTGAGCATCTTGACGTCTGTTTCAAGTTTTTCACTTAACTCACTCTGTGAATTTGAAGAAGGCATATAACTTTCCGTTGTTTCACTTTCCTCATATATAAAATGATCATAAAATTATCTGCCCTACCAAATTCATAGGATAGAGAAGGCATGCTCTTGAATTTGTACAAAGTTACATGTGTGAAATATATTACTTGATTATTATTCCCTTAACGCCCCCCCCCCAAATTGTCTGTGGCATTAAAAGTGTTATGATCATACACATCAATGATAAAGCTCCATAATTGACTATGAAATTCTCCTGGTGTGTTTCATAGTTTGGATTTTATTTTGATGTAGTAAACGAGCATAATTAACTTTTATTGTGCATATTATGTATGGGGATGTTTTAACATGATAAGTATAGCCACATCTCTCAGCAGTACACAAGGATCACCAAACTGAGAAGAGCTTTCTTTAAAAAATTGATCTGATTTCATTTGGAGATTTGAGCTTGGTTTTATTGCTGGGATTAATAAAATGTTGCCATTTAGAAGGAGACTGTTTTCATTCCAGCACTTCATATTTTTGCTTGGTTGAAAAAAATAACCAGCAAAAACATGATTAGATGTCAGTAATTAAATATCTCAGTAGAAGAGTATTGTGATACCATGTATTTAGAACCCAGCCATTCAATTTCATAGATACAACTTTAATATTGAACAGCTTGTTTCTTAACTACTAACCTTCTGGTGTGCTGACGTTGACTATGTGTAAAAGAAGGCAAGCAGCTTAGTGTCAAATTAAGAGAAGTGGAATATATTGTAATGGTATTTTTTATGTTTTGCTATTCTCATGTTCAGTCAAGTATAATGTTTTTATTTAAAGCAGCTTAAATAGACTTATCGCTCTTATTTTTAACAATAAGAACCTTCGATTTTCTCTTAACAGCGTGAAGGTTTATCCAGTGACAGGGAAAGGAAAGAAACCATGCCATCTCACTTAAGCATACTGAGAAAACAAGCATGTATAATAAGTTAGGATCATTAACCCAGCATTTCCTCAAATGCCCTGAAAATAAAATATTAAAATGAACGAGAAAGCAGCTCAGAAAGTGAAGAAGGATGCTCACTCAGGACTGGGAAGAGCAAGAAAACCAACCACGAGTGAAGGTCTATGTGCTTCTCTTTCTCATAATATTGACTATTTTCCGTCTGTAAGTTTATAAATCTATTTCATTGTAAAGATTATTTTTTAATAAACACAGCTTATTTATGTAATCTCCCTCTTGATGGCCACATAGGTTTCCAGTTTCTTAAGTCATAGGTAATGCTGAGGAAGTAACCTCATACATAATCTTCAAGCACTTAAGTATTTTTGATACTTACAAATATATGGGGATTTTGTTGTTTCCTGCTTGATGGCTGCTTGTTTAAATGTAAAATTAATCAATATTGATAAGTATTTTTTAGGATGGGTACTTAAGATGTAGCATTTCAAGGGTATTGCTTTCAGATTTTGACCTCCCACTTCACAGGCCCCCTCCCCAGAGTCTGTCCCATTGTGCAACTGTACAACAGAGTGATTTTATTATGGACACACTTCTGTGTAAATGTTTGGTGTTATTATTATTTTATAAGTCATTTATTGGGAGCTCTTACAACTCTTCTAAAAATCCATACATCAACTGTATCAATCACATTTGTACTTATGTTGCCATCATCTCTATTAGCATAGGGTAGACTAGAGAAACAAATTAATAAACACGCAGGTGTGTATAAGAAAGAGTTTTATATAAAAGATAATCATACATTGATAAAACAACTCAACTCAAGCCCATAAGTCCAATGTTAGTCCATATGTCCAATATCAATCTATAAAGTCCTCTTCAGACTCATGAAACACATGCAATGATGCTGAATGCAGGATGATCACAGGTCAATGGGTAGAAAGTCTTTGGAATCAGTAGTGTTGTAAACTTCTCAGCGCTGGCAGGGTTCTCCACATGGCTTATCCAGTACCCAGGGCACAGGGTCTATCAGCATAGTGCCATATGTCTTGTCAGTAGAGCATTTCCCATGTGTCTTGTCAGTAGAGGATAGCTTCTGGGATTCAGCAGAGAGAGAGGTGTCTCCTCCTTCCAAGGAGAAAATACTGAACTTCCCAAAATTCTCAAAAGTCCATGTCCACAAAGAGACACACTAGACTCCACCCCATACACTCTTAATCCTCAAATTTACATATTATATAACGATTAAATCATCATTTTCAAAACAATTTCTTCCTACTTGAGTCCTTCATATCAGTTCTTCTTTAGCCCCTCTCTCCCACATCCTCCCATCCTTGTGAACCCCTGATAAATTGTTATTGTTTTCATATCCTACACCATCTGTTGACTCCCTTCTACCATCTATCTTTTTTTCATCACCTCTGGGATGGTGGTGTTTAAAGTCAATCGGTGTGATCATTTCTGCCATTCTCCCCCTTCTCTCTCCCATCTACCTTCATGGTATCACTTCTCCCATTACTATTCCTGAGGGGTTTACCTGTCCCGGACTCTGTGTATTGAGTTCTCTTATCTGTACCCATGTACATGCTTCTATCTAGCCAGATTTGTAAGGTCAAACTGGGGTCATGATAGTTTGGGCGGGGGGTTGGTTGGGGGAGGAAGCATTAAAGAACTCGAGTAATGTGGGTTTCGTTGCTGCTATCCTGCACCCTGACTCATTTTTTCCTTATGACCTTACTATGAAGGAGGTCCAATTGCCTACAGATGGGCTTTGCATCTCCACTCTGATGCCCCCTTGGTCACAGCAATATGATTGTTGGTTTTGAGTCATCTGATGTTTGATACCTGACCCTGTGGACACCTCATGATCACACAGGCTAGTGGACTTCTCCCATGGGGACTTTGTTGCTTTCCCGCTAGACGGCTGCCTATTTAACTGTGAATATAAGTCAGTGGTGCACTTTGTTTTTGAAGGGGGAGTCCTGGTGGCACAATGGGTTGCATGCAGAGCTGATGCCCACAAAGTCAGCATTTCCAAAGCACCAACTGCTCCATGGGAGAAAGACGAGCCTTTCCACTCATACAAAGAGCTGCTGTCTCAGAAATACCTATGGGCTACTTCAGTCTACATAATGGGGCCCCTAGGAAATTTAAATGCTGATAGCTGAGTAAGAAATTATACATATATGCATATACATATACATATACATATCTTACAGCTAACCTGAAGACAACTTGAGAAAAGATAGCTTTATAATTTTATGCTCCTGGATTAGAGGAATATTCTGCCAAAATAATGGGGAAAAATCAGCCTGGCAAAATAGTTTGGGAATTAGCTGTCATCATCATTAAACTTGCCTTGAGTAACATTCTTATTTATTTTTTCATATATAGACCAGGGGACAGCAAGCGTGCTTTGTAGAGGCCAAGAGCACATTTTTTAGGCTTGTTGGAATACGATCTTGGTAGCAACAGTATGGAACTCTGCTATTTTAGTGACAAAGTGATTATAGAAACTGGTTGAACAAATGAGCACAGCTGGGTTTCCAAATCCCAAACCTGACCCATTGCTGTGGAATTGAATTCCATCTCATAGCAGGCTTATAAGGATAGGGTACAAATGACCGTGTGATTTCAAGAATTCCAAACTTAACAGAAGTAGACTTCCATGTCTTTCTCTCCTGGAGCAGCTGGTGGCTTGAACCACCAACCACTCAGTCAGCAGTCCAGGGTTTAGGTATGTACCACCATGACTCCTTATCTATTGGATATTTAATGAAATTAATGAATTTGATTATGTTTTCCAACCTCTTTTTCTGGCATCTCTGTAGAAAAATGTTTATTTACTGTGTTTTCTTAGGAAGGAATTCTCTTACAAGTAAATTGCCTTCCTTCTACAAATGATCAAATATTATCATTATTATCATACAGATAAAATCTTTTTGAAGGTAATTCAAAGGCAACTGCTGTCATACATTAACAGGGAACTGTCAGAAATTTAAACCAGATTCAGAAGAGGATGTGAAATTAGGGATATCATTGCTGACATGAGATATGATCATAGATGTGGGCTGAAAGCAGAGGATACCAAAAGATATTTGCTTACATTTTCTCCAGTGTTTTTTGAAAATAATTTTATTGGGGGCCCTTACAGCTCTTATCACAATCCATTCATACCTCCATTGTGTCCAGCCCATTTGTAAATAGGCTGCCATCAAGATTCTCAAAAAATTTTCTTTCTGGCTGAGCCCCGGTGGCATAAATGGTTGAGTGCAGGACTACAGCGTGTGGGCTTGACGGTTCAAATCCAGCAGCGGCTCTCAGGAGCAGCATTGGGTAGCTCCCACGACCACCAGAGGGCAGTGATGCCTAAAAAATAAATAGATAAAATAAATTAATAAAAAAAAGATTTTCTTTATGCTTGAGTGTCCTGGCCCGTGGGACATTCACACGTGGATCTCTGGATCTGGAGCCTGGAAGACGAAGATGGGCAGGGGACACGAAGAATGGAGGCAAGACAGGTTTCTGATCAAGCCTCGTTTATTGGGGCAAAACTCAGGGTATATAAAGCCAATGGTCAGGAGTAAGGGTCACAGCTTATGCTAATGAGGTAGTCAATAGGGGCCAATCCTGGTCGATTGCCAGATAAGGAAAAAACGGGTGCAAAAGGGGCTTTAGTCCTCAACTTGGTCCAGTATACTAATGGGGGTATACAGGAGCAAAGCGGGGGCAACTTAAAGCAACCAATCACAAAACTACAATATGATCTAAAGGACTAAAGGTTACAACATATGTAAGTACTATAAAACAATACAAAGGTATAGTAACTAAAAATGTATCACAAACAGAGCAAGCTATATAGCTTATACAAAAGAGTAAAATATAAACTAAACATAGATGCCAGGAACTGATACAGGAAAAGGCTGTGTGTGTCCCAGCATGAGATAGGTGTCCTTTGTGTGTCTGGTGGTCTTTGATAAAGCCCTGGGGCGGAAGGGACTGTTTGCAGAGCAAATAATAACCTCTGAATCTGGCTCTCCACACTTGGTATCAGCTCATTTCCCCCTCTCCCTGAACCTCCTTCCCTCATGAACCCTTGATAATATATAAATTAATATTATTTTCATGTCTTACCTCAACCACCAGCTCCCTTCACCCACTTTTCTGTTGTCTGTCCCCCTTGGGAGGAGCTTATATGTAGATCATTATGATCAGTTCCTCCTTTCTCCCCTTACCTCCCCCTTACTCTCCTGGTATTTTATTATTATTTCATTATTGATCCTCAGGGGTTTATCTGTGCTGGATTCCCTGTGTTGCGTGCTTTTATCTGTAACAGTTTACATGCTCTGCTTTAGCCAGATTTGTAAGGTAGAACTGGGGTCATGGTAGTAGGGGTGGGAGGCAGCATTAAAGAACTAGAGGAAAGTTGTATGTTATATCAGTGCTATACTGCACCCTGACTGGCTCCTCTCTTCCATGTGACTTTTTTGCTAGGGGATGTTCAACTGTCCGCAGATGGGCTTTGGGTTTCCACTCCGCTCTGCCCCTCATTCACATTGTTTTTGTTTTGGGCCTTTGATGTCTGATACCTGATCCCATCGGCACCTCATGATCACACAGGCTGTTGTGCTTTTTCCATTTGGGTTTTATTGTTTCTGAGATAGATGACCACTTGTTTATTGTCAATACTTTTTAAGACCCCAAATGCTATATCTTCTGATAGCTGGGCACCATCAGCTTTCTTCACCACATTTGCCCGTGCATTCATTTTGTCTTCAGCACACTTTTCAGGGAAGGTGAGCATCACAGAATGCCAGATTATTAGAACAAAGTGTTCTTGTATCGAGAGAGTACTTGAGTGGAGGCCCAATGTCTGTCTGCTGCCTTAATACGTAGCAAAAAAATATACGTATGTAGATATATTTCCCTATCTATCTGTGTTAGTCTGGGTAGACTAGGGGAACAAATTTCATAGACACACGTATAAATATAAGGAAAAGTTTTAGATACAAGATGAACAGGACATTGAGCCTACTCCAGTTCAAAGCCATAAGTCTGATATTAATCCATATGCCCGAAATCAATCTGTAAAGTCTCCTTCCGACTCACGAAGTCACAGGTCAGTGGGTGGAGAATCCCGGAGCTGGCAGGGTCTCCACATGGCTCCTTGCTTCCAGAGCTCAGGGTCCATCAATAGCAGAAGCAACTCATCGCTGGCAGAGGTCTCCATGTGGCTGCCCCAGCTTCAGAGGTCTGTCTCCATCAGGGCAAAGCCGTGTGGTCTCTCTGCAGGCTCCTCCAGTTTCTCGGGCACTCCCATCTTGTCTTGTCCATGATTCATCGTCTGTGAGACTAACTCCCAACAACTGGGGAAGATAGCTTCTCATCTTCACGAGGGAAATATCGTGAGATTTCCCAGAAGTCTCAGGAGAAAGCCATGCCACATAGAGGCCTCATTGGCTACCCCATGGCTATCTCCAGATTAATAGGCTAGACTCCACCCCTACATTTCAATCATAAAATTAACATAAGCACATGACTGCCACACTATCTATATATACTAAATATGCACATGCCTGTATGTAGATATCTATAAATGTCATTTGCCTCCTAGTTCTTTCCTCTCTTTCCTTTCACTTTCTTCTTTTCCCACTATGATGTTGTGCCTTCATTCAGATTTTGGCAATTCTTGGCTACATTGCCCTTGATCAAGCCCCACCAAGCATCCTGCACCCTCCTCAATATTGATTCTAGATCACTTGTTTTTACCTTGTCCCTGGGTTGGTTGGCACCCCCTTCCTTCTCCCACTTCCCTCTCTCCCATATCTCCCTGGTACAGTTGCTTTCTGCTCCAGATTTTTATCCCACCTATCTTATCTAGATAGATATGCATAGATAGTAATAAGCACAAAAATGAGACAAAGCAAACCAAAACTACGGCAGAAAGCAAAGCACCAAATAACTAAACCAAACCAAAAACAACAGAAAAAGATAAACCCATGAATAGTTCCAGGTCTACTTGCTGACCTTTATGAGTGTTTTTGGGTTGAATCTGATAGGACACCACACCTATTTTTGGAATTCCTAGGGGACTTCATTAATTTGTTTGTATTTTACACTATGCAAAAGCATTCATCTATGTGGATCATAAGAAATTATAGATGACACCATAAAGAATGGAGATTCCAGGAAATTTCACTGTCATTGTGCGGAATCTGTACATAGACAATATGGCAGTTGTATAGATAGAATATGAGAATACTGCATTTTTTAAAACCAGGAAAGAGGTGCATCGAGTTTGTATGTTTTCATCATATTTATTCAACTTTATGCTGAGTAAATAAATGGACAAATCAAAATATTTGAAGATAAATGCAGAATCAGGATTGGTTCATGATTTTCTTAACAACATGTGATATACAGGTGACTTGCCTTTGCTATAAGCCATGAAGACTTGAGATACTTGCTGATTAAAACCAGACTTTCATGCTCACTATAGACTAACAACTCAAGGTAAAGAAAATAGAGATTCTCACAGATGAACTAGAAGACAACATCATAATCAACAAGGAAAGATGAAAGTTTTCAAGAATCTCATTTGGTTTATAATCAACACCCATGGAAGCAGTAGGCAAGAAATCAAAATATTTCATTGTCCAAATCTACTGCAAAAGAACTCTTTAATGTGTGAAAGTATAAAGATATTACTTAGAGTTTTAACGTACCCCTAGTCTGAACCATGGTATTTTTAATAATCTCATATGTATGTGAAATCTAGACAATGAATTAAGAAGAGCAAAGAAGTATGGATGCATTTGAATTATGGTATTGGAGAATAATATTCTATATAACATCAGCTGTTGGAAGAATGAGCAAATTTGCTTTGGACAAAGTACAGTGCTTGAAAAACAAAGGCATTTTACATATATTTATTTATTCCTTTGTCTCCCATTTAGTTGACAGGTTATCAAAAGTGACCAGTTACTGGAGAAGGACAAAATACTTTTTGAGGACATCTTTTTTGTTTGTTTGATTTTGTGGGCCTCACTGCCCTCTGGTGGTCGTGGGAGCCACCCAGTGCCACTCCTGAGAGCCGCCGCTGGATTTGAACCCCCAAGCCCGAGGGCTGCAGTCCCGCACTCAACCACTTACACCACCGGGGCTCAGCCCAGACAAAATACTTTTTAATAAGAAAAATACTTTTTAATAAGAGCGTCAGCAAAAAAAGGAAGGTCTTCAAAGAGAGAGACTGACACTGTGGTAGTTCATGTTGATGAGGAAAAAACACATAGAACTCATGCATGTGTAAGGAAGAGGTTTCTATCAAAGATTAATTGTACTTAAGAAACAGATCAAGTCCAGAAATCCAATATTAGCCCATATGTCTGATACCAGTCTATAAGTTTCTCTTCAGACTCATGTAACACATACAGGAAGATCACAGGCCAGTGGATGGAAAGTCTTGTGGATACAGTGGGCTGGGGGTACATCGCAACACTGGCATGGGTCTCCACGTGGCTCCTCTAGCTGCAGCAGTCTGGTTCCAGCAACACAGCTCTATGTGTATTGTCAGCAGGAAGGGTAGGTCAAGTAGAGAGTGGGGGTCTGGCCTCCAGTGTGCTATCTATCTCCATAGCACCTCCAAATGAGGTTATCACGCTGTGACCTGGTTGACAGGCTAAACTCCACCCCTTCACTCAATCTCAAACTGACACGAGATTATGTAACCATGACAGACACAATGGCTGCAACAACTGCAGCAGCATAGGAAAGGTCGTGAGGGTGTCCCAGGCAGGAGCAGGGACTGTTTTACCTTGTACCTTGGGTTGTCACGCGTTGGAACTGACTTAAGGGCAACTAATAAGACAACTAATACAACTTTCTACAGCTATTCAATCGAATTTACTGAGCATGTGTGAAATAATGGGGAAAACGCTAGGCATGGGGGAAATAGCTGAACGATTCGAGGCATCTCACACTCGACTTGGTGCAAAAATAACACTGATTCTTGAACCAGAGGATTGGGGCTCAAAGGGGCTGTGACACACAGAATAAGTTCCCACCTATGTGTCTATAGTGAGATAATGATGCAAGGGGACCCAATGGAATCAGAGAGGGCCTTGAAAAGGAAATAAGGAGGTAGGATAATCAGAAAGTGGGAGACTTTTCTTCTTCATGACATGGGTTTCATTATGGAAATTATCAGGTTACAACTCAGGTTCAGAAATCCACAGGACACAGTCCTTCAGGCATGACAACATCATCTCAGCCATGTTTCTTCCCACATAGGACTCTTTCTGGCCATTTACCTATTGATGTGGCCTCTATCCTGCTCACATAATATGACAAAGCTCTTTTAGCACTTCTGATAAATGCCCAAAGGGGACTCCCCTCCATCATAAACCTCAGCCTAAAAAACATTTGGCTCTAGCTTTGTGGGTCAGCAAACTTTGCTCTTGATTTAAGTGTCTGGAGGTACTCATTGTGGAGATATTTGGATGGGAGGATGAAGACAGTGTGTTTCAAGGATAGGCCCGAAATCCAGGAAATTTCAGACTGCTGGGATAAAGCAAGGAATGAATTATCTCTGAGTTCCCTTAGCTCAGAACTTTTGTAACCCTGTCAGCATCTTGATTTTAGGACTTGTGGTCTCTAAAATGATAATATAATAAATGCATGTTGTTCGAAGCCATGTAGAAGCATCCTTAAGGATCATAAGCATTTCATGCCCTGGAATCTAAAGACTGAATTAGTTCTCTGTTGGTAGACAGAATATGGGCAAGAACGGCTAGTGCAGGCTGAATGAGCAATGCAAGAACAGACTTAGTGTCACAAAATAGTTTGGTGTGTACATACAGTTATGAAAAATTTCCTAAGTCTCTTTTCAACTTTATGGCAAGGTTTTGATCCTGGAGTAGCTGAAGAGAAAGAGAAGACTGGGGCTGTTTACAAATCCCTGGAGAAGGAGAATGTGTTAGGTCAAGTAGAGGGGCTGCGGAAAGGAGGAAGCCCTCAAAGAGATAAATTGACACTGTGACAACAGCGATGAATTCATGCAGAGGAACAGCGATGAGGCTGATGCAGGACTTGGCAGTGTTTCATTCTGTTATGCACAGGTCATGGGGTTGGAATGGGCTCCAGAGAACCCAGCCCCCACCGCCACCACTACCACCACCACCACCGAACATTGTGTACAAAGGAGGATGGGGAAAAGTGGAAATGTTTACATCACCATTTTGGCAAAGAAATACATTCTTCTCACAAAGGCCGAGAGGCATATACCTTCAAACCACCAGTGACACAGCTGGAGTAGAGCTGGTATCAATCAAGGGCCTCTGGGCTCTGCAGCAGCTGCCCACTGTCTTTGAAATTGGGTAACTGCTGCTGTAGCCCTCAGTCTTCCCAACTGGGATCACAGCTGAAGTGGAGTTTGAAGAAATGATGATAAAAACATAATCACAGCCTTAGTGAAGAAAGATGATGGTGCCCGGCTATCAAAAGACATTGTGTCTGGGCTCTTAAAGGCTTGAAGGTAACCAATTGGCCACCTATCTCAGAAGCAACAAAGCCCACATAGAAGAAGCCCATCAGCCTGTAGGACGGTGAGGTGTCAAAGGGATCAGGTATCGGGCATCAAATAACTAAAAATTATATCATTATAAATGAGTGGGAGACAGATCGGGGACCCAAGATCCATCTGCAGGGGAAGTGACATCCCCTTATAGAAGGGTGCTGGGGAGGAGACAAGCCGGTCAGGGTACAGTATAGCAATGATGAAATATGCATCATCCCTCTAGTTCTAAAATGCTTCCACCCTCCCACTATCATGATCTTATATTCTGCCTTATAAATCTGGTTAGACCAGAGGATGTACACTGGAACAGATGCGAACTGGACACATGAGGAATCCAGGATTGATGATCCCTTTAGGATCAGTGGGGAGAGTGGTGACTCTGGGAGGGTGGAGGGATGGTGGAGTAGAAAGGGGGAACTGATTATAAGGATCTACATATAATCTCCTCCCTGGGGTACGGATAATGGGAAAGTGGGCAAGGGGAGACATCAGACAGCGTTCCACATGACAACAATTATAATATTTTGTAAATTATCAAGGGTTCATGAGGGAGAGGGTCTCGGGGAGGGGGTGGAAAATGGAAGAGCCAATACCAGGGGCTTAAGTGGAAAGAAGATATTTCAAGAATGAAGATGGCCTCAAAGGTACAAGTGTGCTCTACATGCAAGGGATGTAGGGATGGCTTGTGCTAAGAGTTGTATGAGGCCCCAATAAAATGATTTTAAAAAAAGAAAAAGAAGAAATAAGCACTTTTGGACCAGAAGAGAAGCTCAAGGAGTGGAGAGGAACAGATAACTAAGTTTCAGGAGAGTGCTTCTACAGCACAACTGTACTGCTACTTTGTTCAGTTATAACTGTCCTTTAATCAGAAAGAGAAACAGAGGGGTTGCTTAATTTTGTATTAATTTTGGCTTTTCTAGATTTAAAAAACATTCTGTTGCTGAAACTATGCACAGCACATACCAATTCCACATCTTCTGTATGAACAATACTGCGGATTTGTTGTTTTAATTAATCACTGGAGAAATGACTTTGCCCTGATAATCACATCGAAAATGTGTTTCTAAACAGTTGCATTTCACACCATTGGTCTGGTCCCGGGGGTTTGGAATGAAACTTTCCTTGATAATAGGCAAGAGCCACCATACTAGAAAGATTAAAAAGCAAGATAACCTATTAACTTAGTGAGGACACCTACTCACTGGCTATTTACTCTAGAAAGTCAGAGTCCTGTTTTGCAAAGTTAATGTGGCATTGTATTTGGACATAAGCTCCTTGAAAATGAAAGTCATAGGTATTTTTTCATGATTGCATTTTCCACAATCCCCCAATACGGTATTTTACACAGAAAGCCTATTGCTGTGAAGACATTCCAGCTCCTGGAAATTTTATGGGTCAGAACAGAACTGCCTCCAAGTTCTAAGTCTTTATGGAAGCAGACGGACCCCTTTTTCTCTCACGGACAAGCGAGGAAGGGAGTCTTCTGAGGGTGGGCTCAAGCTGACAACCTTTTGGTGATCAGCCAATTTCTTAATTACTGTGCCAGAAGGCTCCTTAGTATTCACAAACTAGATGCTTAAGACAGTGATTGAGTGAAGCAAGAAATAACTTAAGAGTGAAAAATGAACGGATTGCCTTGTCTTAACCTGGTTGTGTTGCAGTGGAGAAAAGAACAGAGACATCGAAGGTCCTTTTAGTTGTGGTACCACGTTATCTTATCTTTCCCAAATTATTTGGTCCTGGATTTATTTTTGCACCAGGTTGACCCCTTCACTCTCTTTTGTAAGGTTTAGTAGCAGGATAAAAAGGTCAACAGGTTCCCAGACCCCTAAATCGGAATTCAATCGGGGCTTCTGGCAAACAATTGAAATTCTGGTCTCTTTCTCCATCCATGCCTGGGCTGTGAGGGAGGATATCATATTGCTGAACTTGTAATAAGATTCAGTCATTCTGATAAATATAAATTATTTATCACTTACTCCCCATTTTATGGCCTTGATGGTATTTAGAATGATATTACCCAGCATCATAATGCTCCCTTTCCCACATCTTAGGCTATCGAGTCCCTCTGCAAAAGGGACAAGTTGGCAAATGCACACAGGAGTGACAGGCTTTCTGAGAGACAGAGAGATGAGATGACTGTATAATTTAATCCTGACCACTTACTGCACTGAAGCCTTTATGAAGACGGGAACCACATTAGCTATTCCTCCCCTTCAAGGATATAAAGTAAAGTGACATTAATCTGCTGGGATGGAAGCATTGGTTCGAATGGGTGGCAAGAATGCAGCAACCTTCACCAGGAGGGTCGTCCTGCCTGAGCTTTGTGGGTTGTTATTCTCCATAACTGCCTGATGTGGAGCCCTCAGATAGTTCAAATCAGAGACTGCCTGGGAAGGGGCTCCCTGGCAGAGAATGGAGCATGTACCTCTAGGGAGAGAAATATGAGTGCACCAGGAAACTGGAGATCAATGCACAGCGGCTTGCTGAGGTTATTAACTCACACACCCTCACAGTTGACCTCCACAGCCCACCAATGCTATTCCTGGAGGTGAGCAGAATTTAGAAAGAACAAGAAATAGTAACGGGGGCCAAGGAAAGAGCTGGCATGCCTTTATAAGACCCTGACAAAGAGGCTTGCAGGTAAGGAAGAGAGAGCGTGCCTTATGAAACACAAAAGGAAACTGAAGCAGTGCAGGGATCGAGGCTTGGCAAGGTGGTATTTCTTAAGGCAAGGCATATAGAATGTGGGTTTCAAAAGGGTAGGTGCTGGAGGCAGCAACTGGGAATTAGGCAGCTGATGCTGTCATTCAGGTGGATCCTACCACCTTGGAAACATCAAAGATTTACACACAGTTAGAGCTGGACCCTCATTAGAAAGGAGGCTCTGACCAAAGCCCCAGAAAAATGGAATCATCACTACGTAAAAACCTTGCTTGCATTGATGGATGTGACATCTGGTAGGTAGTGATTGCTGTTAAGCAGCTAATATTAATGGTGTCAGGTGCTCCTTTGTGGGTCTTTGAAGGGAGGAGGACAAGAAAAATTCTCACTCTCTGAAAAGGAATAGGTTGCAGTGCTTAAGAGCAACCAGTAACATCTGAATATGGGGTCTATTTTCTTGATAAAGCATCCTGGGGTTGATTTAGCTTGAAATGTGGTTACTCAAGTGAACCATTTTGGGCTTCGTTACAATTCCCTTTCACTCACCACAATCTTTTTTTTTTTTAATTAAAAGGGAATTTTACTGGGGGCTCTGACATCTCATATAACAATCCATACATCAATTGAATCAAGTATATTTGTAGAGATGTTTCCATTATTACTTTGTAAACATTTACTTTCTATTGAGCCCTTGGTATCAGCTCCACCCCCCACTCCATGACTCCTTGATAAATTATAAATTATTTTTACTTTCATATATAACACCGACCGCCGTCTCCCTTCCTCCATGGTTTGTTGTTCATCCATGTGTACGTATGTGTGTGGTTTTGTGCCCCTCATTGAGCTCACTTCCCCCTTCCTGCCTTCCACTCCCCTTCTTCCCCTTTCTGGTAGTTCTAGTCCCATTCCTTTTGCCAAATTCCATGAGTCATGAGCTCTTACCTGTTCCACACTCTGGTCTAGACAGACTGAGGTCATGAGATCAGGGAGGGGGTGGGGTGAGGAAGCTGCAAAGGGCCAGAGGAATATTGCGCTTCATTGGTGCCATGCTGTGCGCTGGTTGACTCATCCTTTCCTTGTGACCCTTCTATAAGGGGATGTTCTCCCTCAGTGTAAGAATGCGTCATTCTAATAACCTGGCATTCTGTGATACTCACCCTTGTAATCTTTGGGTAGTGCCACAGAATGTCCAAGAGAGCAACTAGCTAGTGGGAATGTGGGGACTAGATCAATCTTCACATTTGGAGGATAAGTTTCCTGCTGGGTCTTATGCAAGAAGTTACCCATGAAGCCATCATTTAGTGCCTGCTTGATTACCTTATGATGGAGAGCTCACTTCCTTTCTGGACCCCTAATTGTCTTTTGAAAGATGTTTAACTATTTGTCTTATTGCTTTTTCTTATCCTTAACTTCATATACCTTCTTAAGCCTTTCGCATATTCATGGTTTAGTCTACCACCAAGAATAAATCTTCAGACAATTCATTATTTGTGAAAAGAGAAGCATTTCTCTTATGCTAATCAAACTGAATACACACTAATTTCTACAATACTCATGATCAAGCAATCCCTTTAGGATGCATGAGCATTTGATGTCATGTTTTAAAACGTTATGTTAAGAAAAGAATCTGATTTTTTTTAAAAAGACAGGATCAGCATAGACTAGAGGTCTTTTCTAAGAACTGAAAAAGTACACATGAATCATCATAATAATAACAATAACAACAGTATTAAAGGTACAGTATTATACTCTTAATTATACAGAATTTTTCATGATTCACACACTCTTGAAATACATTTTATTGCTTACCCACCCCACCCCCCGCATTGCTCCCTGTTCACTCATGCTCCCAGAAATTTCATATTATTTTTGGTTCTCATTCCTGCCTGTTGAAATTACTCTGTAGCTTTTTCTGGGGGCTCGTTACTTTCAGATTTTTCATCATCTGCATCTTAGCTAAGTATGCTTTCTTGATCGCTAACCAGATTTTGGTAACAAGGTTAAACAGAACACAGTCAAAGGATAAATATATCTTCCTTATTCTACAGGAAACCTTGTGTCAGGCATTCATGCCCATTAATCCCCACTCTTTAGAAGAAGGATTGTATCTATATGTGGTGTAGATATACATTTTTTCCCTAAATGAAGCCATTTTATTCACAAGCATATAAAGAGATACTGGATCTTGCTAAAACCATGGTGTCCATCTTTATCTAAAATGGCAGTAGAGATTTCAAGAGAGAAAACAAACCAAACATTTGCTCTTTACTATGTAAGAGAAGGGTGCAAAATCAGTCAAAAGTGTGTCATCTTCTGAGCTAGTCAGGAATATGTACATAATCCCTGAGAAATATTTCATCAATTCTTTGGGAAAAATTTGTTTCAAATTCACCTGTCTACAAGTATTGAAAAATTTAACTAGAAATTTGAATCACCTGAGTGGAGAATAGCTAGAAAAGCAGAACCCATGGCCCTATCTCCACAGTTCCTGATTTAGTCTATGATGTTGGTCCAATGAGGTTTTGCTAGTAACTTTTTGGTTCTAACATGCTTCTCAGTTTCTAACCCAAAGGTTAGCTATTTGAACACACCAGCTCCTCCAAAGGAGACCGATGTTTCAGTCTGCTTCTGTAGAGAATACAGTGTTGGGAACCCAGTAGAGGCAGTTCAACTCTATGCATTGGGTCTTCATGAAATCGATGCCACTCAGTGGCAGTGGGATGGTTTAATAAATTCTGATGCAAGTGCCGTACTTAATTCCTGGAGAGATTCATACTTGACATTCCTGGAGATGGTTTAATAAATTCTGATGCAAGTGCCATACTTAATTCCTGGAGAGATTCATACTTTAACTCTGCCAGTCCCTGTATGATGAGTCCTCCCACTAGAACTTCTGAAAATAGTATTGTTTGTTCTTGACTTTTGCATTTCTTTCTCTGCAGATGAAGGGGGACCCATTCACTAACCCCCCAACCAGAATTGCTCTGAGTGGAGGGGAGCTTTCATAGTATGCATTTTCTCCCTCTAGACAAGCATAGACCAACTCACTCTGGGTGAGTGCACCCAGTGGCATTGCTTGGGAATGGTCTCTTTGATCATAGTGAATTTTTTAATAAAAGCAATTTCACTGGAAACTTTTTTTTTTGTGATGCCTAATTTAAAAAAGGAGCATGCGGCTATGAAATCTTGTTTCCTGCTTAGGTAAAATGTCACAGAAACTGTTGTGATGTTGAACACAGTTTACAAAGGCAATATTATGGAAAAAATAGAAGTGGATGAGTGATTTTCCCTTTTCAAAAAAGGTGATGCGTCGACTGATGACAAATCTCATCCTGGGCATCTGCCAACTTCCCAAACCGATGAAAATGTCATCTTGTTGTGCACTTGGAGTTCATTCCACAAGGTTCGATTGTTAATCAAATGTTTTATCTTAAGATTATGAAAAGGTGAGAGCTTAACTGTGTGAGACAAAAAAGGCTTGATTTGTGCCAGACAGGGGATGGTTTTGCTACATCTAGCCCCACAGCCATCTCAGTGCATCAGTTTTGGGCAAAATAAGCAGCTGTCTCTTTTGTCTCAAACACTTTCCTCTCCTGATCTCGCTCTGTGCAAATTCTTTTTCTTTCCATGGGTGAAGAGGGACATAAAAGGACAGCAATTTGATGCCATAGAAGAGGTGAGGAAAAAAAATGAAGGAAGTGCTGCCTCCTTTCTAAACAGATGAGCTTAAAATATGTCTAAAAATGGAATTGGAGATTTGAAAAATATAGTAAGTGCAATGGAAATTACATTAAAGGTGACAAGGCTGTTTTCTAAAAAAAAAACTTAAATACATAGCTGTGGAAAAAAATTCAGTTTTGTGGGTGTACTCCCTTGTATAAGTTGAGCCATCCATGGCTTATTCATCTGGGGCCTAATTTACTACTATACCTACATGTGATTAATTAATTAAATCATTTTATTAGGGGCTCATATAGCTCTTATCACAATCCATGCATCCATCCGTTATGCCAAGCACTTTTGTACATTTGTTGCTATCATCATTCAAAATATTTGCCTTCTACTTGAGCCCTTGGTATCAGTTCATTTTCCCCCCTTCTCCCCATGCCCTTTCCCTTACGAACCTTTGATAATTTATAAATTATTATTATTTTGTCATCTCTTACACTGTCTGACATCTTCCTTTACCCACTTTTCTGTTGTCCATCTCTGAGGGGTGTGTGTATTATGTATAGATCCTTGTAAAAGGTTCACCCTTTATACTCCACCTTCCCTCCACTCTCGCAGTCTCACCAGTCTCACCACTGGTCCTGAAGGGTTCATCTGTCCTGGATTCCCTGTGTTTCCAGTTCCTATCCGTACCAGTGTACATCCTTGAACTAGCCAGATTTGTATGGTAGAATTGGGATCATGATGTGGTGGTGGTGGTGGTAGGGTAGCATTTAAGAACTACAAGAGAGTTGTATGGTCATTGGTGCTTTACTTCACTGAGATTGGCTCATCTTTCTCCTCTGACCCTTTTGTAAGGGGATGGCAAGTTGCCTACAGATGGGTGTTGGGTCCCTACTCCACACACCCCCTCATTCACATTAATATGTTTTTTGTTCTTTGATGCCTGATACACAGGCTGGTGTACTTCTGCAATATGGGTTTTGTTGCTTCTCAGCTAGATGACCACTTGTTTACCTTAAAGCCTTTAAGACTCTGATGCCATACCTTTTGATAGCCGGGCACATCATCTTTCTTCACCACATTTGTCTTCAGCGATTGTGTTGGGAACGTGAGCAACATAAAAATCCAATTTAAAAGAACAAAGTGTTCTTCCATTGAGGGAGTACTTGAGTGGAGGCCCTATGTCCATCTGTAACCTTAATACTTAATCTATAAATATATGCACATCAATATATTTCTCCGTCACCATATATAAATATATTTCTATATGTACATGCTTGTATTTAGTACATATGTACATGCCTCTATAAATGCCCCTAACCTCCTAATTCTTGCTCTATTTCCTTTGACTTTCCTTTTGTTCCACAAGCATGCTCAGCCTTCCTTTGGATTTCAGGAGTTCCTCTCCATTACATTACTCTTGATCAAGCCCTACCAGGATGCCTACAATCTCCTCATCATCAATTTTGGACCACTTGTTGTTCCCTTGTTGGCAGGGGTCTCTGTGGCTTCTCTCACTTCAGAGGTCTGGTTCCATCAGGGTAAAGCCATGTGGCTTCTACTTCAGCTCCTCCAGGTTCTCAGATGCTGCCATCTTGTCAGTCGAGCGACTCCCAACCCAATTTACTGCCATCACATCATGTCTGACTCACAGAAACTCTATAAGGCAAGGTAGAATACCCAGTATCATTTTCTGAAACTGTGATTCATTAGGAAAGTGGAAAATCTCAACTTTATCCTGAGGAGTAGCTGGTGCTTCCAAATACTTGACCTTGCGATAAAGAGACCAACGTACAACCTCCCCTTCCACCAGAGTAACCTGCAACTGGCAAGCAGATGGGCACAAGTAGAAAATGCCCCCAGACCTCAAACTCACTGCCATCAAGTGGCTTCTGATTCTGTAGAGTCCCCTCTTTGTGCAGAGTTGTGCAGCCTGGATATGGTATAGCTGGCATTTGAATTTAGATCCTTCTCACTTCAAAGGTCTAGACTCACAAATTCATCTTTTCCAATGAAATACACCTTTGGCACGTAGCCAATTTTGGTGTTGGTGACATCTCATTTCAGGATATCCCAGAACTTACTGATTTGAGGATAAGAAAGAATGAAGAAACTTGCAGTAAAATTTTTGAAGTAATTAAATTGATTTGAAAAACACACACATACATATATATGTGTGATGGATTATATTGATGGTATATTAATGAGGCATAAATATGTGGGACATATGATGGGCTTCCAAAGTTTCATGGAAAAGTGGAATTAAAAGATACTGGAATTTTTCCAAGAACTTTTTGAAGTCTTATCAGATATGTTATTCCTCAGTTTCCTAAATGTTTTTAAAGGATTTGATGAATGGAGGGGGTCCAAGAGTTTTATGACTTTTGTGTGTGTGTGCTTTGTTTTTGTGAAATTGAATTTTAAAAGGATTTTGTTTTTATTCAATTTTAACATGTATGAAGGGCCATCAAAATATCCATGAAAAAAAATCTCATTATCTTTCAATTCCATTTTTCTATAGCTTGTTGAAACCCGTCATGTAAGGAGATTTAATATAAACTCTTGGCAGCGATTGTTAGTGACTGGGAAGGAAAGGAGAGGTAAGTGACCCATATTTCTTGAGAACCTATTACATGTGGAATGCTTTACATAAAATCCTCACCACACACCTAAAAGATAGAAGCACAAATCTCAATTTCTTCAATGATTGAGGTAACTTAGTCTCAGAGATTAAGTAACTGGGTCAAAGATACACTTCTCTCACAGCAAAGAAGAGGACACAATTTATTTTAAATGGCAGCCTTTTAAAACAAAGAAAATTTCTATAGTACACCTTGTCAAACTCAAACGTATACCAAATTAATTTATCACAACATTGTAGTTTCCTGGGGAAAAAAAGAGGGGGAGGGGGAAATAGTCTTATTTTCATGGATATGAAATATGATATCCTATATGATACAGCATTGTTGGAACTCTCTAATTGCAGCCTTTCCAAGGGGTTAGTTAAAAAGTGTTTGAAGGCCCTATTAACACTCGGTACCAAAAAAAGTGACAAAAAAGTAAGAGAACAGACAATTTTGACTTCTAATTGTTAAATCATTCTGTGTTTGGGTTCAGTGCGATTTTCAGCAAGCTGATTAAAGTCCTGTAAGAGACCATGTCTCTATCCCAAGCTGATTGCCTGAGCCCCTCTGAGAAACAGCCTGACTGGTAGTCCATGTCTTTCCTGCCACGTGGGGTTTTATGTCAGCCTCTAACCCCACAGAAGGAAAGGATAGGGCTCTTGATGGAGCTCAGAAAACATTTCTCCCCCTTGATTACCAGGATATATATATATATATATATATATATATATATATACCCCAATTTATAAATATATAAATTTATAAATATATATATATATATTTAACACTAAAGCTCAGCTATGGTTGTGAGAAAGCACACTTATGAAGGCCTTTGAATGCACAGTGTGGTGAAATGTATGTGCATGCCTCATAGGAAATAATAAAGAGAATGCATACATTAATTTCTGCCTTGAACATACGTCTCCAGTGAGGACAACGTCAACTTCAGACAACAGCCGGAACCTCGATTTTTGTCCTGTTTGGCCCATGAGGGATTGAGATTCTTCTGAAGTTTTTCTGCTCAGAAGCCCTCGTAGTGTAGTGGTTACTCATCAGCCGGCTCACTGCCAGGTCAGTAGGTCTAAACCACCCGTGGCTCCTCGGGAGAAAGACCAAGTCAGCAGTGAGTTCACAGTTTCTGAAACTCACCTGGAACGGACCGTTGCACCCTGGCTGATGGGGTCGCTATGAGTAGGCAGTGACAGGATGGCAGTGAACTTGTTTGGGGTTTATAAATGTTGCTATGCTGCAGTGGTTCTCCACCTTGGTCATGCTGCAGCCATTTCATGCGGTTCCTCATGTTGTGATGATCCCCAGCCGTAGGATTATTTTCGTTGCTACTTCATCGCTGTCCTTTTGCCGCTGAGATGAATGGGGTGACCGCAAAGGGGTCGCGACCCACAGGTTGAGAACCGCTGGGATAGTGGGTTCTACCTGGGGCTGCCAGCTGCCACGGCCCGTGTTTCAACAGCCAGCCCACAGTGAGGGAGTGTGCTTCCGTCAAGATGGAAACCCAAAGACACCGCTCTACTCTGTCTTTCAGTGTCACCATGCAGCTCAAAGTCTTGATGGCAGGGAGTTTGGATTTAGTTGGAGAGATGTCGGTGCAGTGGGTTACATGTTGGGCTGCCAACCCCAGGGTCCCCAGTTTGAATCCACTAGCCATTCCATGGGAGATAGACGTGGCCGTCATCTTCCTTTTATGTCTCCAGAAACCCCCAAGAGCTTAGTTCTGTTCTGTCCTTAGGGTCACTCTGAGTCAGAGTCCATTCAATGAGAGTCGCTTTGCTTTCTTGATGTTAGAGTCCTTGTAAAGTCAAACTCATTGCCAGCTGGTCGATGCTGACTATATGTCCTCTCTACATGCTCCTTTCCAGTTGTATTTTAATTAATTTTTTTTAGGAGTTGTCACACACACACACACACACACACCCCACCTATTTGGGGGCAAGGAAGCAGAAGAGCATATGTAAATGGGATAGCATTCATCATTCAATAGCTAAAACTCGACAAGAAGGTTGTAAAGATATCAGTCCGTAAATATTGTAATGCATATCTTTCACATTGCTATCACATTTTCGTAGGCCCCTGCATTACTATCCAAGTGTTTAACTGATTTCCATGCCATTGGAATTCTGCAAATATCCAGCAGTACCCTTTCCTGGGGAGAAGCAGGTCTCATTCTCAGAGTGCTGACCCAGACCACCAGAGCAGAGGCAGCTGGGTGGCATCAAAAGTTGGCATGTTTTCCCTGCACTTGTTTCCCAACCATATGCCTCACTTCACATTCTGGCACAGGCTCCTCTATGTGAGTAAGAGCAGACTAATCGGCGGCAGCAGCAGCTAGTCCAAGGAGGTAGCCCTTCTGAGAATAATCAGTTATGCCTTCTCCATGCCATGTGGATTTTACCTTGTCCCTCTATAGGGTGGGAGTCTCTGAGTATTGCCATGGTGATCAATTTGTCCCCTGGGAAGCAGCCGGAGACCATCAAACTGATTCTATGCAGGCCATTAGGTAATGCTGAGATCTTGGAGAGAATTGCCTTTCTGTATGAAAGGAATCCCTGTGGACGACCAGCGCTAGGTTTAATTGGACTGTATACTTAATACTGACTGAGAGGGGACAAAGGTGCAGGGAAATAGTCCGGAAGTGAACTGACTGATGGGCTTGTCACATTCGGCTCCATTGTCCTTTCCCTCTCTTTTAGATATTTAGAAGGAAGAAGATGAATCTCCATGTTTGGGGGCCAAAAGCTATAGGCTATTTTCAAGTAATGGATTTGCAGATAACAAATAGTTGGGGAATTGTTAGAGTGCCGCCTGTATTTAGGTCTTCATTTATGCATGATTACCTGAAAAGTAATTTTTGCTTCTTAGAGACCAATTACCAGACATCAGCCTGGCCAGGGACAGCATTCTTTCCCTGCACGCTCCTTATTATAATTTTGCCAGATAGGAACCAAGTGGTTCTTGAGCACCATTTTGGGCTGAAAGAACCTTACCTTGATCTTTATCCAACCAACTGGGTTCTAGAATTAGAAAGCCCATTGGGGATTTGAATTCTATAGCCATCTGCATTCTTCAAACAGTGATTTGAGACTGGCCACAGAACCATTAATGATTTATGGGGATACACAGGTTTGATCAATGGCTTAATTCCTCTGTGCATTAAGTGCATGCCATTCTGTGTAGTGCAGTGGCCTGGAAGAAAAAGCAGCCAAACAGACTTACTTTTATTTAGTGACCAAAAAGTAAATTAAAGGAAGTGGTAAGTTGTATATTAAAAGAGTATTTTCCCTTAAACTCAAGTGATGGTTATATATGGCATTTGTCTTGTTTACTATTATTTTCTGTTCAGATTTTCTAGCTCCAGTGCTGACTGGACTAGCCTACATATGTCCAGTGATGCTGACTCTTGTGCTCAATTGCTTTGCTTCTGCTGTGCTTTCCATAATAGAAGAATCTAAAAATATTAACAAATGAAAACATTGAATGATTCACTATTTTAATTCTCAGCATGAAAAGCCCTCAAAAATGTGGGTTTTTATTATTTTGGGGTTTTTTTTGGGGGGGGGTGAAAGTGGGAGTGAATAGTCAAGCTTTTCTACTACTCTATCTCCATCTTTCCTGAGATTTCTTAGATATCAGACCCCAACTTTCACTAATTTCAGGCATCGATGACACTGAGCCGTTTCCCGATCATTCATAATTCAACATGCCAGTAAATCCCATCCTCCTCTAATGAAGACTTTCAGATTGATGAGAGGAAAACTAACTATTTCTGCTCATACAATCAGCCTGTGAAACGCAGCAGCTCCTTTCCTCAGTTCCTTTCCAAGTATATCCATCCTGTATAATGTCATGATGGTGATCATTTCAATAACTAAAAATAATTCTATTTTGGAGCCATTTCAGATTATTTGTTCTACATGTAGTAAGCTTCTTTCTTATTTCCTGCTTTCAGCAAAGCTCAGTCTGATGCCAACTATGATGCCCCTTGTTTCATGTTTCTTTTCGAATATGACATAAGTTCTTGATAGTTCTCTGTGGATGTAGTGCTGCAATTATTTTTGGTTTATCATCAGTATAATTTTGTGTGCATGTGACATCGATAATATTGATGGATAATTTCCACATTCTGTTGGATCACGTTCCTGTGGAATGGTCACAAATACGAAACTCTTCTATTCAGCTGGCAGGGTCGCTGTCTCCCAAATTTCTTGGTGTGGAGGAGAGTGCTTTCAGTTTTACATTCATTTGTTGAACCATCTCAGTTGATCTTCTGTCAGTTTCTGGAGTCTTGTTTTCTGCCAATGCTTTCAGTGCTACTTGGACTTTTCCCTTTAATACCATTGATTCATGGGCACAGACTACCCCTTGAAATGACTGAACATCAACCAATTCTTCTTGGTACAATGATTCTGTGCACTATTTCCATATTTTTTCATGCTTCTTTCATTGTTCAATTTCTGATCATACACTTCTTCAATAGCACACCCAAGGCTTGATGCTTTCAAAATTTTGTTACCTGTGTTTTATGGATTCTGCAGAGGTATTTGACTTTGAGGATCTTAATAAATTATCAATAACCTGCAAAGAGTATGAATTCTAGAACACTTTATTTTGTTCTTGGGAAACCTGTACACAGATCAAGAAAGGACACAAAGCGAGGGAATAGCTCATGATTTAAAATCAGGAAAATATGCATCAGGGGAGCATCCTTTTTACTGAGGTAATGCTAGCGTGTATGAGCTAGAGCATATGAAGGAAGACTATAGCTTTAGGTCTGGAGGAAGGTTTACTAACAACCTACCAAATGCATATGGCACAGCATGCTTGCTGAATGACAAGACAACTTTAAGCTTTTATTGATAAAGAGAAAAGACTACAACTTTCGAGATGGAACACAGCTCAATGTTAAAAACAACAACAAAAAGCAAAAATCCTCAAAACTGGACTAATAAACAATATCACGATTGCAGGAGGAAGAATTGAAGTTGTCAAACGTTTCATTTTGCTGGGATCAGCAATCAATACCCATGGAAGCAGCAGTGAAGAAAGAAAATGACATGTTGCCTTGAGTAAATCTGTTGCAAAAGACCTCCTTAAAATAGTACATAGATGGGGCTGAGCCCCGGGGGTGTAGTGGTTGACTGTGGGACTGCGGCCCACTGGCTTGGCGGTTCAAATCCAGCAACAGCTCTCCAGGAGCAAGGTTGGGCCTCCCACTCCCATCAGAGGGCAGTGATGCCCCTCCCAAAAATGTTAAATAGATGTCACCCTAGGACGAAGTTGTGCCTGACCCAACTCATGGCATTTCCAGTCACCTAATATGCATATGAAATCTGGGTAATGAATAAAGAAGACTGAAATAAAAAAGGTCGCGTTTCAATTATTATGTAACAAGATCTAGTTGTCCAACTGTGTAAGCACAGTACTGCTAATGGCAAGTTTGATGGATCAGACCACCAGCTATTCCAAGGGAGAGAGATTAGACCCTTTGTACATGTAAAGATACACAGTCTTAAGACACTGTGTATGGTTGCTATGAGTTCAATGGACTTTGAGGATAGTGGACTTTTGGGTTTAATTATGAAGTTGATGAAGACTTAATGGCATAATGAATATGCCATGAAATGCCAGAAGAATGAACCAATCTATCTTAAGAGAAGTACATCCAAAATGCTGCTATGATGTGAGGATAGAGAGATTTTTGTCTTACTTTGACCTGATACCAGGAGGGACTCATCCCTAGAGAAGGACAACTTATTTTCTAAAGTGGAAGGTCAGTGAAAAGGTGAAGTCCCTCAATGAGATGGACTGACACAGAGGCTGTAGCATCAGGCTCAAACATAGAAAATGATTATGAGGATGGAACAGGATGGGGCGATGTTTCATTTGGTCATACATTGAAGAGCTCAGAGTCAGAAAAAATTTAATGGGACCTAGCAACCATAGCCCTGGTGCTTTGGGGTTTACATGTTTGACTGCTAACTGCAAGGTCAGTAGTTGCAAACCACCAGTCACTCCAAGGGAGAGACTGCTTCCTGTTCGCATCCAGAGTTACAGTCTCGGAAACTCAGAGGAGTAGTCCTAGCCTGGCTTATAAGGTCACTATGAGTTGGATTCTACTTCAAGGCATTGAGTTTAATGTTGTTGTTTGATTAACAACAATGTATGTGCAAAGTTTGCCAGACTAACAACAACAACAATCGCAAAACAGTAAAAAAAAAAGGTCAATTTAATGTGTTTAACATAATGTCCTTGGTAGACGCTAACGATAAAAACTTTTCTTGTGAAAAGCCAAATATGAGCTTGCCAGCTAGACACGACTGATTTTTGCTAAGTTCTTCAGGAAGATGATGGTGATGATTTATGACATTTGGTTACTGTCGAACACCTGCTCACATGTGATTGAAAATCACCTCATTTCAGTTGATGGTCTCAAATCTCTTTGACTTCTGGGTTCTCTGCTATTACTTACGCTACGTTACCAGGCAATCATTCTCCTTGTGTTTATTGTCTGTAAAGTCTTGTTCTTTCACCTCAATATCAAGCTTGACATATCCCCTCCCTCTCATTTCCTATTGATCTTCTTATTCAAAAGATTTAATTCCTTTTGCATTTCTTAATGCTCATTTTCTCATATTTCACTGCTTCCTTCAAAATGCTTTTGCCATCGCACAGCAACAACCCTCCATTGCTTGTCAATATTCTGGTTGCCATAGCGTTGACTCTTGGTGCGGACACTGGAAGTAGCTGAGGGAAAACAAATTCTTCATCATTAATCATTTGCTCAGTCTCCAAGTCAACTGAACCTGTGACCAAGGTTAATCATGAAGCAGATGCCCATCAGTCCAGGGCATGGCTTTGGAGAGTGGTCAGCAATGAGTCATCTCTGAATCAATGACTTCTGGAAATGATAGCTTATTTTTCAAGTCAGGGTCAACTATTGGGTCTAGGTTAAACCACACTTTGAGTTAAAGTTCAGAAAGTAAAATGTACAGGTTAAAAAATGCTATAAGACTAGTTTACATTGGTCCTGCATCTTGGTTTCTTTTAATGCATTTTTTTATTTCTTTTTATGAGCATTTTTTGGACCAAGGATAATTTTAGATAACCCTAAAGTTTCTCTTTAAAAAATTCATTAAACTGTATTTGTTTGTTTTATACCTCATAAGACTCTCCACTCTATGAAAATTTCATCACTTTAAAAAGTTAATTCCATTAATCTTCCAAGTCATTTCTTGATTCTTTTAGGAGATAAGAAATGTCATAAGCGTTCTTTTATCTAAAGAACTATATCGCTATTGAAATTCTTAGTAAGTTCTCTTGAAATATCCTTAAAATGATACAATGTAGAGAAGAGCTTGAAACCATTAAAAAGTGTCAGCCATATTAGTTTTTCATACACAAACATAGGCATTGCAATCCTAAAAGAATTATAAAATGAATAACTTGAATGATTAATGAGTTTAGTTAGAGATGGAGTTAATGGGAAAAACTTGACTGAATGGGAAATAAGAAGCACTGGTATGTCCAGTAAATGATAAGGGAGAAGATGAAAAATTGTCTCTGAAATCTAGCAGGTCTAGTTTCAAGTCTTGTCTAAGTCACTTACCAGCTGTATCATCTTGGATAGATAAGTTAATGGTCTTGAGTTTTTCAGTTGTGAAATAGACATGATAATACTTTCTGGCATTGTTTGGAGGAAAAACCAAGTAGACTATATTAAGTAGCATGTTTGGTCTTTTGTTTGCTGCTGTCAAATTTGTTCTAACTTACACTGGATATCTACCTGTGCCATTATTATAGGTATGTTTGAGTACATTGCTAAGACTATTATGCCAGTCCATCTTATTGAGGGTTTCTGTGTTAGCTTGGGTAGACTAGAGAAACAAATTCATAAACACACACATGTGTATAAGGGAGCGGTTTTATATAAATGGAACATTTATATAAATGAAACATTTATATAAATTTGTATAAATGGAACATTATATATAATGGAACATTGAGAAAGCATCCCAATCCAGTCCAGTCCAAGGTCATAAGTCTGATATTAACCCATATACCCGATGCCAGTCTATAAAGTTTTCTTCCGACTCATGAGGCCCATGCAATGACACCAGGACAATCACAGGCCAGTGGGTGCAGAGTCTTGTGTATCCAGGGGCAGTAGAAGCATCCTGGCACTGGCAGGGGTCTCCCCATGGCTCCTTGTTCCAGGGCTCAGGGTTCATCAGCAGGATCCAGTGGCGGTAGAAGTATCTCAGCACTGGCAGGGATCTCTCTGTAGTTTCCCCAGCATCTCAGCAGGAGTCTCTCCTCCAATTGGGAAATACAGTAAGACGTACCAGAATTCTCAGGAGAAAGCCATACCTACACAGAGGCCTCATTGGCTATCTCCAGATTGACAGGCTAGACTCCACCCCTACACTCCCAGTGCTGAAACTGACACAGATTAGTGACTGCCACAGTTTCCTTGAATCCACAGACCCTCTACCAAAAAATATCATTTCCAATTTCGAGAAATTAAAATCTTACCATCCTGATCTATTCTTTTGCTCATATTTAAAAAGATAAAAGATGTTCGAATGTTTAGAATGCTCTTCTGATATTGAAGAAATATAGTCCATCATCTTACCATACTTAAGCAAAATCTTCCCAAAGAAATCCATTGCTATCAGGTTAATTCCAACTCATAGGTCCCCATCAAACGGGAATTTCCTTCAAAAGGTTTCCTTAGTTGTAAACTCTATAGGAGCACCATGATGCCTATTTCTCCTTTCAAGTTGCTAGTGGGTTCAAACCACTCATCTTTCACTTAGTAGACAGGTGTTTTTCATTATTTTTCATTATTGTTCCATGAGAGGACTTGTAACAGGTACAATTCAGTCTTTCAGCACAAGAAGCTAAGTACTCAACTACTGGCTGAAAAGTTGGCAGTTTCATCCCTCCATCAATGACTTTAAAACATTGATTTATTGGCACATAAGTAATTTAATAGCTCAATCATAATAAGAAGCGTTTTGAAGTCATCACCACAATTTCATAACATTGTCTTCTTTCTCATACCCATTGTTGTTAGTTTCTCGTTCCACCTACCCTGACTTCCCTATCATGCCCCTACTGACTTACCTATCTTGAATTTCATCTACAGAAAGCCATACAAAATACAAATAGGAAGCACAAAATAGCAGAAACCTACCATCAATGACAAAACATAACTTCAAATGAAAGGAAAAGAAAATATTAAAATGGAGACAATTTTAAAATGAGGTAAAAGGGAGATCAGATGAAAATGTGTTACATTTGACCCCACTACATCTTCCATAATGGTTTGTAATAATGATAATACTGTCTCTAAATTGAAGCAGACACACATATAAACAATTGATATGAGTGGCTTTGAGGGTTTGAATTTATAGGAGAAGAGGCATTACTTAAATCTACTTTTATTATTTTTGGAAAGAATGTCATTCTCAGGCATAAAGTAATTTTATTGATAGTGTCATTAATTTACCCAATGGCACAGACCTTAAAACACTACTGAGAGAAGGATATTACACAAGTATAGGCAGGCTATGTATGAATGACAGGCAGTACATGTGTTGCTAACTATTACTATTAAATGCTTTAGTGACTGGCACTACGTGAACAATGAAAGTTGATGATAGGGAAAAACTTTTCAATGACACTCATTCACATAGGCAGACCCATGCCTACTAGACTAATACATGCATAAAAACCTTGCGGATGTCTTGAAAAAAGGCTGGAAGACTATCTTCCAGAAGTTTACAGCCCTGAAAACCCTATGGAACAGTTATTCCTTATTCAATAGAAACTAAGAAGAATAAAACCACAGTCCTGAGATAAAAAGGAAGTCACCATCTTCATTTACTATAAATGCAAAAAATTGTGTGGAGATTATTAGGAAGATACATTTTCCCCAAATCTGAAATTATAGCCAAGGCCATTGTCAACAGAAATTGAGTTTGTATTCAAAATGATAATTTGATTTTATTTCAATCTAATGAATGATAACAACATTTAATAATAATATAAACATTTAGATAAAACATATTTATAATAAATGTTTCATCAACTGTTAATAATAACATATTTAAATAATTCCCCCTACTTTTATAAGTTTAAGTGTAGAGTACCAAAGCAAACCTAGTCCACTCTCACCCAGTCAATTTCAACTCATAGTGATCCTATGATGAGACTGTCAATCTTATAGGACCAGGCAGCCTTCACCTTCTCTTACCAACACTGTGGCTAGTAGCTCAATTCCTAACCATCTTGCCACCAGGTTTTCTTAACTGAGCTTTTTTTACATGTCATAGTGTATTTGATTAAAAAAATAAATTTAATTGCTTATGTCAATTGATCTAAAATCAGTGTGGTGGTCATTGCTGTCAACTTCATGATTGGGATGTAGGGGTGGAGTCTAGCCTGTCAATCTGGAGAGAGCCATTGAATAGCCAATGAGGCCTCTGTGGGCATGGCTTTCTCCTGAGAATTCCGGGAAGTCTCGCGGTTTTTCCCTTGTGGAGATGAGAGGCCATCTCCCCAGTTCTTGGGAGTCTCTCGACACACAAGCAAGATGGCAGCGTCCAAGGAATCAGAAAAGCCAGAGGAGAAGCCACATGGCCTTACCCTGATGGAACCAGACCTCTCAAGTCAGAAAAGTCACAGAGAGACCCATGCCAGCACTGAGATGTTTCAATCACCAATGGATACTGCTGATGGACTCTGAGCCTGGGAAATGAGGAGCATGAAGGGACCCCTGCACCCACTGGCCAATGACTTTGTGAGTTGGAAGGAGACTTTATAGACTGGTATTGGACATATGGGCTAATATCAGACTTATGACTTTAAACTGGACTGGATTGGAATGCTTTCTCAATGTTCCATTCCTCTTATATATAAACTTTTCCCTTATATCCATGTGCATGTCTATAAATTTGTTTCTCTAGTCTACCTGGACTAACACAATCAGATTTACATGTCTACTTTCATGCAGTTCTCATGCACTTTAGTGCTTTTTAAAAAATCATTTTATTGGGAGCTCGTACATGGCTTTTCACAATACATAGTTACATATACTGTGCCAAGCGCCTTCACATGCTTCCTTTCATTAACATTCTCCAAATGTATATTCATTTTCTTGAGTTCTTTGGAACACGGAGTCATATCAATTGGACATCATTACTGACTTGACCATAACACCTCTACGTTTCAGGGACAGTATCTTGACAGCTCATATGTAGCAAACATTTTTTTATGTAAATGAAATATTCACGAGAGACCTGTTGAATTAGACAAGAAAACAATGCTCAAAATTCAAGCTTCTGGTTTTGACCAACTTGTGTTTTAAAATGAGGCTTGGGAAATAACACAGCAATACTGCATCTGTAACCTGACTATATTGGTAAGACACATAGATATAGCTTTTAGTGTCAAACAAGTTACCATTTGCAGAATTTAGTAACATTCTTATAGCATGGGTTATGGCTTCAAATTTATTTCTTTTTTTTCCAAATTTATTTCTAACAACTCAATTTGGCCAAAAATTTTACTTTGTTAGACCAGAAAGATGTTCGAAAAATGACAGAAAATCCCCCTGCACTTGGTATCATGCTACTGTTTACCCAATTCTCTCTCTCCCCTCCCCCAAATCCTCCATTATTTCCCCACAGTAAAAAGAAAGTTGTACATTTAATGAAATGTATAATTTTTTCCCAATCATTTTATTGGGGGCTCATACATCGTTTTTCACAATATATAAATAAGCATACTTGTCAAACACCCTCACATGTCCACTTCTATTATTGTCCTCTAATCATCCACCTTTTCCTTTAAGCCCCTAGTATCAGCTTTTCCATTCCTTCCCCTCTTCCTCTGGTCTCTCCTCCCCTCCATCCCTCAATACTTTATACCTTGTTATTGTTTTGTCATATCATACACTGCCTGACCTCTCCCCCAACCCATTCCTTTGATGCCCGTCCTTCAAATAGGAGC
>PVJH01008104.1:50668-87872 GCA_004026705.1 Nesogale talazaci | reverse complement strand
AAAAAAAAGAAAATATTCTAAAATTAATTTTGGTAATGACTGTACAACACTTAATATAATTTAATGATTGAATTGTATTATATGTGGAATAAGTGCTAATAAAAGTGTTTAAAAATCTTACTAGCACAACAAATAACTTCTTCATAGCAAACACCCTTTTTCAACAGCATCAAAGATGACTATATACACTGACCTCATTAGATGGAAAACACATAATACAAGCTCACCTCAACAGTTGGGAGAAGTTATGGAAAAAGTGCTGTATCAGACAAAACAAGGTCAAATTTGTACTGTAGAAAAAAATCACATGTTGTCATATACAAGTTCATATTGCAGCTGAAGAAAATTGAAACAAATCACAAAAGTTAAAATATGTCCCTGGAACAGTTTCCAAAATATATTTGATATATTCACTTCTAATGACAGAAGACCAGGCAAGTTTTGTGATAACATAAACAATTTTATACATTATGAAAACAAAAGTCATCAAAAAAACAGGAAAATGTGAGTGAAGGGAGACAACAGACAGTGTAAGATACTAAATAGTAATAATACACAATTGATCAAGGGGAGGGAGGGGAAAAAAGAATGGTTTGTACCAAGGACTCAAGTAGAAAATGTTTTGGAAATGATGATGACAACATACATACAAATATGTTTGATACAATTCATGTATGGAATTTTGCAAGAGTCCCTAATAAAATGATTTTTTTTGGGGGGGCATCACTGCCCTCTGGTGGGAGTGGTAGGCCCAGCCTTGCTGTTGGAGAGCTGCTGCTGGATTTGAACTGCCAAGCCAGTGGGGCCACCTAATGAAATGATTTTTTTAAATGTTATATTCTAGCCTATTGGGTGTACTGTTGCATTATGAAAAAGTTTGAAGTGTTGTGAGAATAACTAAAATGTGTCAGAGGGAGCACAGGTTGATAGAAAAATTATGCTCATAGACTTATTAATGTATGGTTGACACAAATCTTCAATTTGTGAAAAATGCAGATTCGATGTCATGCAATAAACCACAACGAAACAAGGAAAAGAAAGAAAAGAACAAAGCAGATGTCAGAAGAAGAGTGCTGTTGATTAAGGTGTAGTTAATGCAACTAGGAGGAATGATCAAGTGAAAGAGCTGAACAAAGTGTTCAAAGGCTAGCTCAAGAAGTCAGAGTACAGCTTTGTAAAGAAATGTGCAAAAAGCCTGGTTTGTTTGAAAAGAAAAGGTGAAGAACACAACAGGATATCTCAACTGGAAAGAACTGGATAAACATTCAAGCTTTAAATATTTCAAAAAGTACCATATGATCAAACAGTACTGGTGTTCAAGGAAGAGGTTTCAGCTGCACCGAAACGGTAGCCTAAACCAAAACATTAGGAAATGATGACATACTAATGAAAACATTTCAAACACTAGAAATGATCAGTTATCTATCTTCAGAAATCTGGAAGGTAGCAACTTGATCAAATGACTAAAAAATTTTTATATGTGCTCATTCCAAAGAAAAATGACCCCAAGGAATGTAGAAGTTATCAAACAATCTTAATATTACATATAAATCAATGTTGCTGAAGGTAATTTAAAGGCTATTGTGGCAGTACATCATCTGGAAGTTGTCAGAAATTCAAGTTGGCTGAAGAAGAAGACATGGAACAAGGGATATCATTACTAACTGCAGATGGATATAGGCTGAAAGCAGAGAATACTAAAAATATGACTACTTGTATTCTATTGATTATGCAAAGGTATCCAACTGTGTGAATCTTCAATCTTGACAAATTATGGGTAACACTGGGAAGATATTTAATGACAGAACAAATAATTGTGCTCATGCCTAACCTGTACACAGAACACAAGGCATTCATTCAAATAGAATACCAGAATACTTCATAGCTTAAAATTGAGGACAGAGTATGCTTTGGTTGTATCTTTTCAGCATATTTATCTATCTGTAGGCTGAGCAAATAATATGAGAAACTTGACTACAGAATAGGATAGTTCTATGTTCCGATATTTTCATATAGTTCATGACTTTAAGGAATGCAGCATCAGAATCAAAGAAAAACTTTTTAATAGTGTGTGATATGTAGATGATACAATTTTGCTTTTTGAAAGGGTAGAGGACTTGAGACATTTCTTGATAATGATGGAATACTAAAACTTTCAATGTTGATTACAATTCAGGGATCTGTAAATGAAAATAAAACTCACTGTTCTGGAATACATTTGACTCTACATGTAATTCTTTATGGGAGCAGAGGTCTCCTCTTTCACCTGGTCGGGGGGGCAGGGAGAAGTTGATCTGCTTGAATTGCTATCCCACTGTTTATTCATATAGCTCTTCTTTTACAAAGGAAGTCAATGGAGATGCAAGATTCACTTTATAAACATTATATTTATAGCCAAATTCATGGGAATATATCAGTTTCTGATAGTTAATTATTTATACTGTTTACACTCATCATAGCCTCTGTTCTTTGTCTAAAATCCTTTCCTCATCCCACATAAGCTCAGTTAGACAAAGAGAAGACTGAAACATGCCTTTTAACATTTGCAAATAAATATAGCAAACTTTCTGCCTATCAAATTATTAAAGAGAAATTAAATGTAGTACATGATCCAACCAAAAACCTCTGTATGTGAAACTCTAACCTTGACCAGCTTGTATTTTAAAGAAACTCCTTAAGGATTTACCTTTTGTGGCACAAATATTGACTATAAACCAAGGATTTGAGCAGGCACAAGCATCAATATGTAAAGAGTATTGCAGATACTCCAGCTTGAGGGGATTAATTTAATCCTCATTGAATTTCTGGTCTTTGAGTTAATGTCTTTTTAGTTCATACATGATGTGTTACAGGAAGAATCATGTGGCAGTCAAAAAAATAAGCTAGCAAAGTTGATATCTTCACCATTCATCATTTCTTTGACACTTCTAACAAAATGGTTTTCTGCCCTGAATTGACAGTCAAAACAGAAGACATCACATAGAATTTTAAACTGCATTGAAGTTAGAAACTATCACAACACAACACCAAACAGGTGAGATCAAACACATAATTTCTTTATCCCCTGATGCCAACTTAAGAAGTGCATTGTTCCTTTTAACTGTAATTTTTCTTACAAAAGTGACTTGCAAGAGATAATGTGTATATTGACAGTCTTTCTATTTTACTATATGCTGAGATTTAAACTAAAAGCTAGTGGTAGGGCACAGGGTGGGGGAGGCAAAAATAGATAATGTTTTTAAGTTTCCTTGCTGTGACTTAGTGAGAAATGTAACAGTGCAGACTAAAAATGTGTGAGTATGAAATAAATTTCTGAAGAAATATGCCAAAATATTTGCAATCACCCCTCGTTAAAAACTGAGTATTTCCATTTCCATTTCATGTGAGGTGGTTATGTCCACACTATTAGCTGTAACTTTAGTCAGACCTGTACTAGCATCTTATATACAGTAACATGCAACTCAGCTAGAAAGAGGAATGGAGTCATGATGTATATAAACATATAGATGGAGCTTGAAGACATTGTGCTAAGTGAAATAAGCTAATCACAAAAGGACAAATTCTGTATGGTCTCCCTTGTATAAAAAGGCAAGACCAGACAAATGTAAGCAGATCAAAATTTTTTAGTGACTAACAGAGAAAGAGAAGTTTCTGCTCATGGAGTACAGTGTTTTGATTGACAGTGTTAGAAAAAGCACATTAATCAAGGGAAAGTTTACACCATTGATCAATATAGCTGTTGCCAATGGAATACCCACTTGTAAAAAATCGAAGGGACAAAAGTTGTGATATATTGTTACAACAAGAACAAAAAGAATGAGCAATGACTGAGAGCACTTGTAGTCAACTTAGCAACTCATCAACTTGGGTTTTTGATTTAGACTGGCAGGGATATAATTGAATAACACACTCCAGTTAATTGACCTAATATCATATTTGTTGCTTCTGTTCTATCTCCAAATGCTGTTGTGTAAAGACTTGTGCAAATAATTTTACTATTTTTGTTAAAGACTATATAGAAGAATCCATATCAAAAGTGATTAAAATGCAGAATGGATCTTCAAACTTATGGAATACAGATATATGGAGCCATGGAGGTTAAATAAATCCCTAGAAGTATAAATCTGAAACAGCATTTAACCCTCAATCTCCAAATATCTCAGACATTTTTAGATTGTGAAACTTTTATTTAGTTTTATTTTAATCATTTTACTGTAATAAAATTGACACAGCATACAATTCAATTGCTTAAACATATTAAGAGTTGTGTGGTCATAATCACGATGATTTTTTAAAAACTTTCTTCATTTTTGTACTCATATTAGTAGTTCCACATTTCATCCCAAATTTTCCTGTTCATAAGCTTAAAAAATTATTAATTCAGTTACTGTCTTTACCCTAGCCTGGATTTAATATAAAGAAAAAGAAACAAAAATTCTATTTTTAAAAATCATTGATCGTGAGCTTCTACAGATATCATAACATTCCACAGTTCAGTCATATCAAGCGGTATTGTATAATTGTTATCACAATCATTTTCAAGACATTTTCTTTCTTCTCGTAGTCCTTGATATCTGCTCACCTTTATCCCCTCCCTCCTCCACCATACCACCCAGGAGCCCTTATTTACTTTTGTCATATCTTACACATCCACTATATACGTTCACATACAATTCTGTTGTTGGATCCCATCAAGTAGTGGTGTACAGTCATCGACGCTATAAACTCCCTCTTTCTCCTGCCCCCTCTTCTTCCCATACCCCCAGGGAATCTTTGTTCCCTTACTGTTTTTGAAGGGTTACCTATTTTGTCTTTCATGTTCGAATAATCTTAAATATACAAATGAACCTTTGCAAATTTGACATGATTAATGAGGTAAAACAAATAAAAACCATAATAGTAAGGGGAGCAAATATTAAAGAACTAGAGAATAGTTATGTGGTTCATCAGTGCTATACAGCCCCCTGTCTTTATCATCCCTTCTGAGAGAGACTATCCAATTAACACTCTTATCCATGTAATCCAGCTTCTCAGATAATTTGTGCAGCATACAGATTGAACAAGTATGGTGACAGGATACAACTCTGACATACACCTTTCCTGATTTTAAACCATGCAGTATACTCTTGTTTTGTTCACACAACTGCCTCTTGATCCACGTACAAGTTTCACATGAGTACAATGAAGTGTTCTGGAATTTCCATTCATCTCAAGGTTATCCACATCTTATTGTGATCCACACAGCTGAATGCCCTTACATAGTCAATCAAATAAAAGTAGCATCTTTCTGGTATTCTCTGCCTTGAGCCAAGATTCATATGACATCAAGAATGATAACCCATATTTCACACCCTCTTCTGAATCCAGCCTGGACTCCTGGCAGTTCTCTGTCAAGATGCCACTACGACTGCTGTTGGATAATCTTCAGAAATGTTTTACTTGTATCCAGTATCAATGACAGCACTCCCATAGTTTAATCTATTGGGTCACCTTTCTTTGGAATGGGCACAAATACGGATCTCTTCCAGTTAGTTGACTAGGTAGCTGTCTTCCAAATTTCCTGCCACAGACGAGTGACTTATTTCAGTGCTTCTTTAGCTGTCTAAAATATTTAATATTTAATAGTTAGTCTGTCAATTCCTGGAACCTTCCTGGGAGCTAAATCAGACTGCTCTAATGTGTGCTGTAGAGCAGTAGGTTAAGTTAGCATGTGGTTCAAACTCATTAGATGCTCCATGCGAGAAAGATGAGGTACCGTGCTCCTATAGTAATTTATAGTCTTAAAAACCCTAAGGATCAATTCTACTCTGTCCTGGATAGTCGTTAGGAGTCAGAACTCACTTGATCACGGTGGGTTTGGTGTGAGATGGAGGCATAGTCAATTCCTTGGGTTGAGGAAAGTCCAGGGTGATTACCTCTCATTCCCTGTCACCCCCCGCTGATGTCTCCACCATCTTCAAAAGGTGACATATACATGAATAAAATGTAAAAATCTCTATTAGAGCATGTCTTACAGTCAAGATATTTAGGCAGCATGAGAGAGGTAATTTTTTGCTTGTTTTATGGTTTTCAGAACTATAGTGCTTCTGTTCCAAGATAGTCATGCTTTGTTTTAATCCACTTTTTATGTTAAAAAAGGTTTGAAGTTCAATTTTGCTATTTGGAATACATATATGAGAATTACAATTAAAAATAATTTTCATATTTTGGATGCCCTGTGTTTCACATGGATATCACTTTATTATTGCATATCCAACTTTATTTTAACAGCACATATGGCACATAGATCATCTATCCCAGTTTTTCCTGGGAAGTTCTTTGAAAGGATCAGTAAGAAAGTTGTCAATCCCCAAATGGCCAATGGGTTTCATGTGTAACAAATTTGGCTTGCAAAATATGAATTTATATTCAGCAATACTGGACACCAAGTGCCCGAGGATATTTTTTCAAAGAGTAATAAAGCAGGGGTTTGCTTTTGAACTGATCTTTCTACACAGCTAACACGTGTTCATTAAATAAAGAATTCTAATTTTAGGAAATCAATTTACAACTTCTCTTCAATTTGTTAATCGAATCTTGGTCTGTACAGGGGCAATTAAATGATATAAGGTGCCTTAATAGCACCGTGGTTAAGTTCTCAACAGCTAACATAAAGGCCCATGGATCAAACTTACATGGCACTCTGTGGTGGAAAGATGTCACAGTAAATGTCTGTAATGATTTATAATCTCAGAAACCCCCTGGGCCATTCTATTTCTTTTTGGTCTTATAGAGTTTATGTATGTCAGAATAGACTATATGACTGTGAGTTTGTAGTCTATTCAGCAAGATATCCACATTAGACATTCCAGTTAGTGAGTAAGAGACACAAACCAATAACAACGCCATAATTAAGATAATATAATGAAGTATAATTGGAATTCTGAAGAGGGAGAAATTTACACCTAGCTGGATGGACAAGAGTTACTGAATTATTTTTTTTAAGTTGCTAAAAGATGTAATATTTAACCCACATCTTGATGGATGAGTAGCATTTGGATGTATTTATCTTTATAAGTTTGAACAAGTTTTCTAAGTATAATATTTTCTAGCATTTTTTAGATTGCTTCAGATACATAGAATAACGCACTGAAAGAGAAGGCCCTTTTATCTTAGGGGAAGTGTGTGAAAGCAGGACTAAGGTACATTTGAACCTTAGTATTGTATTAGTATGAGTATTTTCCATTGCATCTCATGTATGTGAAAGTTGGACACTGAATACGGAAGACTGAAGAAAAATGGGTACATTTGAATTGCAGTGGTGGAGAATATTAAAAGTACCATGGACTCGTAAAAGGACAGACCAATCAATATTGGAGGAAGTAAGGCCAGCACGCTCCTTAGAAGGAAGGATGGCCAAACTTTATCCTACATATTTTGGATATTTTCAAGACAGACTAGTTCTTGCAGAGGACTTCTTGTTTGGTACAGTGAAACGGCAGCAGAAAAGAGGTGGGGCTTGGTAAGATGGATTTATACGGTGGTTGTATCAGTGGTCTCAAGCATAGGGACAAGTGTGGTGATGAGGCAGAACCACGTGGTTTCATTCTGTTGTGTCTAATGTAACAATGAGGGTTGGAGCTGACTCGATGACACCGAACAGCACCAACATTTATGTACCTTTCACAGAAGAGCCATAGAACTAAGGAATCTCTGAGTGGTGTAACCAGGAAAGCACCTGACGACGTATTGAAAGCTTGATTGTTTCAACTTACTTAGAGGCATCTCTGAAGACAGGCTTGATAATCTGCTGCCGAAGGTCATAGACTTGAACCCCTATAGAATAGTTCAACTCTGCACACATGGAGTGTCAAGAGTCGGAAGGAATTAGAATGGCAACTTATCAGAAGTGGCCAGCCTCTGATACGCACAACAAGGGTTCAACAGGCGCAGTTGTACAGCGATAATTATTATTTACTATGACAAAGATATAGAGAGCATGAGAGAGAGAGGAACAATAAGAGTCACACACATTTCCCATCAGGGTGACATGCTCACCTCTGCCTGTTTGGTGGTCCACGTGGAAAGAGAGAGTGCAGGAAGGGATGACATGATGAGGGAGAGGAGCCGAGAGCGTCCAGCACTCAGGGGCAGGAGAGAGGTAGGGGTGGCAGGAGCGAAGCAGGCGCAAGAGTGGTGAACATTAATTTTCCCTGTTTAAATAACCTTATGGGGGACATATGGGCCCTATCTCACTGGTCAGGACATGTAGCAAGAGGGGGTTGTCCTTCGGGATATATAGTGACAATAGCTGAGTATGTCTGCATGACTAAGGTGAGAAGGATGTGATAACCTCAGACTCCTGGGAGTCACTGACAATGGCCCTTGAATCCTGCCCACAGGCCTCCAGGGAAGCGAAACATCATCCTAATAGCAGGACAGTGAGTTCTATCATGAGTGACGAAAAGGCCTCAGCTAACTGGCAGCTTCCGGGGGAATAGCTAGCTTAGTCAGTTTCATCGTGAGTCATACGAAGATCTCACATAACTGGGAGCCTCAGGGAGAATCGCTGACTTAACTTGCACACTAAATGTTGGTAAATAGCTTGCTTAATATTTTAGAGTACATGATGTGGAAAAGTCTCGTCTTCATCCCGTAGCAACCAACTAGTAGAATCGAGGTTTTTTTGTTTGTTTCTTTTGAGGGTGATGGCAGGAAGGTGATATTAGGCTTGAGTACTGTTAACCATTAATGCACCCAGCTTCAAAAAAACAGTTTTTGAAAACTAGATATATTGATCTGTTAAACAGACAATACAATTAAAGCACCTTAAAAGTAAACCGTTATACCAATTTGCTTCTATTGTTATTTTCCAAGTTTTTTTATTATTACCGCAGTATATATAAGAGTAGGAGCTCTGGTGGCATAGTGGGTCTGGTACATGAGAGTTTTTGCTTTGGTAAAGATTTACATTCTCAGAAACCCAAATGGGTTCCACTCTGTCTAACAGGCTCTGTATGAGTGGGAATTAAATCCATGGCAGTGGTTTTTTAATTTTCAAAATTTTTATGAGAGTAAGAAAAAAAGTATGCCTACCATGAGCCTGGGTGATGTCCTGTCTATGAGCTGAGCTGCTAACTTCAAGATTCAAGTTCAACACCACCAGTTGCTTCCTGGGTAGAAGGCAAGACTTTCTAGTGCTATCAAACACTGACCATCTTAGAAACCCACAAGGGCAATTCTACTTTGTCTTATTGGGTCACTATCCATCGCAATCAACTTGATGGCAGTGACTTAGATTTTGAGTTTAACCAGGTGTTTATTCTAAACAAAATGTGTTTTAAAATGCCTTCCATGGCCACAGAGAAGTTCTTTCAGTAATAAACCCATCTCGTTCTCTTTGGTGTGCTGCTCTTTTCCTCCAATTTAGTTCTTATTCAAAATCTGGCATGAATATATTTTAGGAGTTGATTCTAAATGATGGCAAAGACCCACCTGAAAAAGAAGCTACATGATATTCAATATAGAATTTTTTCTAGCATGCAAAAAGCATCAGTGTTGAAGTTCACACCTGATGCCCATCCCAGTCATTGTATCTATTTTCTTTTATTAACTGCTGCCCACTCTGTGCCAGGCTGCTGCTGAGCAGTTCAATGAATGCAATTACTGCTTTCAGAAAGTAGAATCTAAGGTCTGAGAACTTTGAAAACTGGGTCATGAATCAAATGGTGTTGAAATGCACAAAGGCCCTAAAATAAAAATGACTGAAAAATTAATAGATAATCAAAGAAAGACTATCATGAGTTTAAGCAATTAACTAAAAATCTCAAAAAATAAGAATATTAAGTCAATAGTCTGGTGTTATGCAATATCACTTAGAACATGTTCTAAAGTCCACACCACATGCTTATTGGAGCTCTGGTGCTAACCAGAGTTTCGTTTCACTAACAGCTCTGCAGGATAAAGATGTGGTAGTATACTTCTACAAAGATTTACAGAATTTGGAAACTCTATGGTGTAGTTCTACTGTACTAATGAGAACAATGCTGTTTGTGACCAGTAAATATCTGTATGTCTACAAAACAATTCATGCACTCAACCACTAACACTAGTGATGAAGATAATTGAATGATTCTGTGAACTTCTTCAGTTTGAATACACTTTAGTTTCAAGATGCATTAACAATGTCAAAACTGGAAACAAGGAGGAAGGACCAATCCTTGGGAAATAGGACTTTTGGGATCATAATCAAGCTTGAAGGTCTCAAGATAGAACTGTAGAAGACCATAGATTATCCATAGCCTTGAGAAGCATAGACATTCCAGAGCACTTCATTTTGCTCATGTGGGACCTGCACGTGGATCAAGAGGCTGTGGCGTAAGCAGAACAAGAGGAAACGGCATGGTTGGAAATCAGGAAAACTGTGTGTCAGGGTTGTGTTCTCCCACCATATTTATTTAATCTGTATTCTGAGTAAATAAGAGAAGCTAGGCTATATAAATAAGAATGTGAAATTAGGGTTAGCGGAAGAATTTATTAACAACCTGAGTTATGTAGATGACACAACCTTGCTTCTGACAGTGAGGAGGACTTGAAGCACTTGCTGATGAAGACCAAGGATTGCAGGCTTCAGAAAGGATGGCAACTTAATGCAGAAAAGACCTAAAATTCTCTCAAGTGGACCAATAGTTAACTTCACGATAGAGAAAATGTAGAAGTGATCAAGGATGTCATCTTGCTTGAAACCACAACCAATGCCCATGTAAGCATCAAAAACAATATCAAAGGACATATTGCAGTGGGTAATCTACAACATAAGGCCCCTTTAAAGTGTTGAAAAGTAAGGACATTACTTTGAAGACTAGGTATGACTGACCCAAGCCAGGGTATTTTAATCATCTCACATGCATGTGAAATTTAGACATTAAGTAGGGAAATCTGGAGAAGAATTGATGCATTTGGATTATGATGTTAGCAAAGAATAGTGAAAGTACTTTGGGCTGCCAAAAGAAGAAACAACTTAAGTCTGTATATGGGGAAATTGTCAAGAGGTAGTCACTCTAAGAGAATAATGTGGTTTAAAATGCCAGTTTTAATCAGAAAAAGTGTCTGTTAGAGTTGTGTCCTTCCCCCCATACTTGCAAATATTCATGCTAGCAAATAATCTGAGAAGATGGCCTGTATAAGGAAGGTGACATCAGGATTGGAGGAAGGCTAATTTACATATCCTTGGTAGCTGAAAGCAATAAGGAAATAAAACATTTGCTGATGAAGACAAAATATGTCAGTATGGATACAACTCAATGTAAAGAATATAAAAAGCCTCATAACTGGACCAATAGATAATATCATGATAAATGGGGAAAAGATTGATTCCCCCCTCAAAATTTCAACTTATTTGGATCCACAATCAATGTTCATAAAAGCAGCAGTCAAAAATCCAATGTCATATTCCCTTGTTCAGTGTCTGGCATACAAGACCTCTACAACGAGCAAGGATAGCACCTTGGGGACCGCGGTGCACGTAAGTCATGGTATTTTCAGTTGCCTCATATTCATGTGAAATTTGGACAATGCATAAGAAAGATCGAAGGAGAATTTGTAAATTATAATCATGGTGTTGGGAAAGCATATTAAAAGTTCTGTGGACTGTCAGAGGAACAAACAACAGTGTTTTGGGAGTACAGCCAGAATGTGTCATAGGAGTGAGTATGAGGAGACGTCTTTGAACATATTTTCAGGAGTGGTCACTTCCTGGAAATGACATCATACTTGAAGTGACAGGTGAGCTAAAAAAAGGGGGGGTGGATTGACACAGTAGCTGCAATAAGAGGGTCACACATAGAAACACTTTCAAGGATTGTGCAGGATATAGCAGTACTTTTCCTATTGTAAATAGGGTTTCTAAGGATCTAAACCAACTCAAAACAACAATGAGTCAACTTGAGGACCAATAGTTTTTGTTTGTTTTTAGTTTTTAAATATAAGCTCATAATAACATTACGGCCTGTGTGCTCAAGAAATTAGCAAGAGACTGAAATGTACACACAAATATATAATACAAATAAAATAAGGAAAGCCTGTCCTGGATGACACTGAGTTGTCAAAGAATAGATGCTGACTATGGGGGTAAAATGGGGTCAGTAGGGCTGAGCCCCGGTGGTGTAGTGGTTGTGCGTGGGACTGCGGCCCACTGAGATGGAGGTTCAATTCCAGCTCACGGAGCAAAGGCTGGGCCTCCTAATCCCACTACCAGAGGGCAGTGATGCCCCTCCCCCCCAAAAAAACAAAAAAAAATGGAGTCAGTCACAAATTATTCTATGAAGGAGAGGCTATAAAAATAGGCCTAGATGAATGAGTAGTGTTTTGATAATTTTAGTAGAACTCAAAGTATGAATATTATTTAAAGATATTAAACTTTTAATTTAGGAATCATTTTGTTATAAAATATGTGTAAAATGCAACATTTGAAATTCATTACATTTTGATTGTACAACTCACTGAAGTCAATTACATGACTGATGTGCAAATATCACCCATAATTGTTGCCCAATGGCCTCTTATGATGAGCAGAAGCCCACAGCTTCCCAACCAATGATGAAGAAAGGTGAAAATAAGGGCAATTTGGAAACTTGGCCATGTCATGAAAGGGTGTTAACAAGGGCATCGTTCTCCCTTCTCTAGACAATTCAGATGTTGTGTCTACTTAGCATTAGCCAAGTTAAGTTTTCAAACTGACTTTTGCAAGATGTTCGATATACTGCCCACCACTTGTCTGTCAGTTTGTTGTACTGTGGTGGCTTGTGTGTTGCTGTGAGGTTAGAAGCGATGTCACTGGAAGGGCATTATGCTTGAAAACGAGAGAGGCATCAATTAAGAGGAAAGCCCTTAAGGAGATGGACGGACACAGTGGCTGCAACAATGGGCTTAGGTATATGAGCAATTGAGGAAATGGGTTAGGGCTAGACAGTATTTTGTTCTCGTGTGCACAGGGCTGAAATCAACTCAATGGCACCTAACAATAACAACAGCAACAGTTCTACTGAACCCTTGTTTTACATTCAACTTTAAAGGAAGTAGCAAACCATACTAATGAGAGAGTGGAGCTGAGTCCTGGTGGCGCAGTGGTTGTGTGCGGGACTGTGGCCCTCATGGTTGATAGTTTGTGTCAGTCCGGGTAGACTAGAGGAACAAATTCCATAGACACGCAAATGGATATAGGGAAAAGGTTTATATACAAGAGGAACAGGACATTGAGAAAGCATCCCAATCCAGTCCGGTACAAAGTCATAAATCCGATATTAACCCATATGCCCCAAATCAGTCTATAAAGTCTCCTTCTGACTCACGAAGTCACAGGTCAATGGGTGCAGAACCCGGCTGTGGCAGGGGTCTCCACCTGGCTCCTCACTTCCAGGGCTCAGGGTCCATCAATAGCAGAAGCAACTCATCACTGGCAGGGGTCTCCACTTGGCTTCTCCAGCTTCAGAGGTCTAGTTCCAGCATGGTAAGCCCGTGTGGCTTCTCCTCAGGCTCCTCCAGTTCCTCAGATGCTGCCATCTTGTCTGCATTTCGTCGTCTCTGAGACTCACTCCCAACAACTGGGGAGATAGCTTCTCATCTCCACGAGGGAAATATCGTGAGATTTCCCAGAAGTCTCAGGTGAAAGCCATGCCCACATAGAGGCCTCATTGGCTACTCAATGGCTTTCTCCAGATTAACAGGCTAGACTACACTCCTACATCTCAATCATAAAATTAACATAAGCACATGACCGCCACGTGGTTCAAATCAAGCAGCAGCTCTCCAGGAGCAAGGCTGGGCTTCCTACTCCCACTAGGGCAGTGATGCAGGGGGAAAAATGAGAGCGAATGCAAGAGAGATTTTAGATGGCTCTATTTAGGTAAATGAATTACATTTCCCTCTCTTTTACAGGTTATTTGGATTTTTATTGAAAAATGTACTTTATGAGGGAACATGGAGGTCTAACAGTTTTTAAATAGGACAGCCCACTGTAAGGTTAGCTGCTTAAAACCACCAGGTGCTCTGTGGGAGAAAGAAGAGTCTTTCTGCTCCCATAAAGATTTACAGGCGGGCTGAGCCCCGGTAGCATAGTGGTTGAGTGCAGGACTGTGGCCGACTGGTGTGGTGGTTCAAATCCAGCAGCAGCAAGGCTGGGCCTCCCACTCCTACCAGAGAGCAGTGATGCCTTAAAAAAAAAGATTTACAGCACGAATGAAGGTTGAACACTAAAGGGGGACAGGAGGAAAGTAAAAGAAAATACAGGAAAGAAGTAGGAGGCACATGACATTTATAGAGGTCTAAAGATGGGCATGTATAGATACAAATATATTAAATAGGGATATAAATCGATATACATAGATTTATATGTCAAGAATTAAGGTAGCAGATGGACATTAGGCCTCTACTTATGTCCTCCAGGACTTGAGTTGATACAAGAACACTTTGTTCTAATAACCTGGCATTCTGTGATGCTCACCTTCCCGACATGAGGGCTGAAGACAAAATGGGTGAATAAGCAAATGTGGTGAAGAAAGCGGATGGTGCCAGGCTATTACAAGACATAGCACCTGGGGTCTTAAGGCTTGAAGTTAACCAAGAAGTCATCTAGCAGGGAAGCAACAAAGCCCACAAGGTATGTGATCACGAGGTGTCAACAGGATCCGGTATCAAACATTAGAAAAGGCAAACGATCTTCTCTATGTGAACTAGGCAGGTCAGAGTGGGGATCCAAAGTTCGTCTATAGACAACTGGACATCCCCTCCACAGTAGGGTCACAAGGAAGAAACTAGTCAGTCGGATACATACAACATTTCTTTAGTTCTTTAATGCTTCCTTCCCCACCCCCCACTATCATGACCCCGTCTGCCTTATAAATCCAGCAGGACTTGAAGTACACTGGTACAGGTAAGAGCTCTGGCCTGTTGGATAACCCCCTCAGGAACAGGAATGGGAGTAATTTTACCATGAGGTTAGAGGGAACGTGAGGGGAGGTGAAGAAAGGAGGAATTGATTGCAATGGTGGACTTATAACTGCTTCCCTCCACTCCCTCCCACCTGCTCTGCCTGGGGGTATGAACAACAGAAATACGAAGGGAGACGACGACGAATGGTGTAAGGTATGAAAATAATAATTTTTCAAAAGTTCACCAGGGTGGGTGAGGGAGGGGAAAAGAGGAGCTAAGGGTTCAGGTGGAAAGAAAATCTTTAGAAAATGATGATGGCAACCTATGTACAAATGTGCTCGATGCACCTAATATATGGGCTGTTATAAGAGCTGCTAGAGCCCCAATAAAGTGATTTATTAAAAAAAAGATTTATCACCATGGAAACCCGCAGAAGCTCTCACGTTACCAGTTTAAATCTCTACAAACATGTTCCATTATCTGACATTTTTCTTATTAGTTCATCTATTTCCTATCTTCTTTTTTTTTTAAAAAAAATTCTCCTCAAATTCCAGAAATGACACTTTCCATCTTCTGTATGTTAAAGGTGACTCCTGCAACAATGCCTGACCCAAAGTAGAGATTAGAGATTTTTATTAAAGTGACTGGTTTCAATGCTCAGAGAGTTAACCAATATGATTTTGTAGCAAAGGTCTTATTAAACAAACAGAAAAAAAATACTATCATGCAGTGAATGCCAACTCCGAGATGCTCTAAGGCAGGGAAGAGCTGCTCCTATGAGTTTCTGAGGTGGTAACTCTCTGTGGGAGTAGAGAACCCTGTCTTTCTCCTGCGGAGTGGCTAGTGGTTTGGCTGGTGGTTTTGAATCGCTGGCATTGCAGCTCACAGCCCAAATGGAAAGTTCATTACCTTGTGTGCGTGGGTACAAGAGAGATGCTCAAAAGAATCTAAATGAACTTTGATCATCAAGCACTGACTTTGTGAACATAAAAAGGGGGAGGTGGTATTTCAAAGTAGCTTGAATCACGGTTGTACCAGTGAGGTGGTCCACTCTAAAAGCAACTTTTGACAAGCGGATGGCAAAGGTCCTGCTGGGGCAGGGAGGGGGCGGAGACAGCATCAGAGTAGAATTTGCAAGCTAACTTCAGCTCCAGCATCCATTTCTAGAGAGATTGCCCCTAGATGGAAGTCTTCCTAGCCGGTGCTTGGGTTAGCAGTGTGGTGATCCCTGCTCCCCAATCTCTTCCTCCCTTTTCTTCTAGGCCGCAGTGCTTTGAAGCTAATAAAACAAACAAACAAACACAAAGTACTTCTTCTTTCCCCCTCCCTCCCCCTTTTCTTTGCTTTCAAAGAGTAAGTTCTCTTCCTTAGACCGCGCTGCCTGGTAAATAGTCCAACACTCTCAGAAACCCACAGGGTCGGTAGTACCCTCTCTTACAGGGTCTTGGGGTGGGGTGGGGGAAATGAGGCCATCACGTCCCATGAAGTCGCTAGTACTGAACCTCTAAACCACACAGATCCCCAAAACAGGTCAGGCCCGCAGGTCAGAAGCGTCTGTTGAGCCTCTCCGGGACATCTGTTTTCCTGCATTTCGGCCCCGCGCTCCCAAATCTGGCGAGCGTGAGGGACGGTCAACTCCCAAAGCCGCCCCAAATGGGCGAGGAGGCCCCGCCCTCGGCCCCGGGCGCTCCGTAACAATCCGAGCGGTTCGCTCGGGGCCCCAGCAGCCTCGGTCTCATAAAGGGGGGGGGCGGCCCGAGCCGCTTGCGGGCACAAAGTCGGGGGACTGCCGCGGGCGGCGGGGGAGCGCACTGCGCGGGCCACCGGGAAGGACCGCGAAGTTTCCACTTGAAGTTGGGGCGTCGCTCGCCGGGACCCCGGGGCGCCGGCCCCACCGCGCGCCGCCGCGGCCAGCCCGCAGCTCTCGGGGCCGAATGGGACGGCGGGGCGGGCGCTAGAGGCCGGGCCGGAGGCCGGGGAGGAACTTCTGTCTCGGAGCCGCCACCCCGCGCCTTCCTCGTCGCTCGCCAGAACTCTCCGGAACCGAGCAGGGGGGCTGGGGGAGGAGGGGCGCGCGCGTCCCCGGCACGCCGTCCCGAGTTCCGGCGGCTGCGGCCCCGGCTGCCGAGCCTCTTTGTCCTCCGAGGACCTCGCCCCGCCTCGCGCCCTCCTAGCTCAATCCCCGGGGCCCTGGTCCCCGGCGCCGGCGCTCGCCCCGGGCTTGCAGCAACCGGCCCCGGACTCGGCCCGCGGCCACTCGGCCGCCTTCGCGTGCCCGCCGAGTGGAGCTCCCCCGGGAGGACGGTTCGGGTCCCGGGCGTCAGGATGGTGGCGCGGCGGTCGCGGGTTCGGAACCCAGGGAGCTGGCTGCTCCCCGGGCTCTGGCTGCTGCTGGTGCACAGCGGGCTTGGCGGGGTTCGGGGCAACCCGGACCAGTCCTGCAAAGGAGCCTTCGATTTCTACTTCGTCCTCGACAAGTGAGTGCGTGAGGCGCGGCCGGAGCTCCTCGGGAGGGGGGCCCGGGCTGGGCTGTGGCTGCGGAGGGCGCCGCGGGGACGGTGGGCGGCCCTGGGGCGGATCGCTCAGGGTGAGGGGTGGGGAGGAGACCCGAGGAGGGGAGGCAGCAGGTGCCCTAGACCCCTGGGCTTTGGGAGAGCGAGGTGCTGCTCTCCTTGCCAGAGGTGGGAGTGGGACTTCCAGATACCAAACCCGACCTTTTTCTTTCCCTTCCCTCCTAAAAAGTTTTTCTCAGATCTCCTTACTTTCTGTCAGCCTGGAAAAGGCGGCGGTGAACAGATCCAGTGGGGTTTGCGTTTCCTGCTCGTACAGGATTTTGTGTTCATCCTTGAAAAGCCATGCCCTATTCTAGATAATTAGCCATCAGGTTGCCTTCTCGCCACCACCCCCACCCCACTTCACCAACATGGGCTGACTTTTTTGCCTTCCCTAACCCCTAAAATTCCCCGCATTGCTTGAGGAACAGGCCAGGTTGCCCCCCATGCCCCCTGGTGTTTTAGAAGGGATCCGTTTGAAATGTTTACATTTCAGGCTATGGCTTGTTTTTCTAATCGGTTCAATTGCTTTTTTTCAGGTCTGGGAGCGTGGCACATAACTGGATTGAAATTTACAATTTTGCCCATCAGCTCACAGAGAGATTTGTCAGGTATATCTGTTTTCCCACTGTCCTTTTCTAGCGAGGGCCATTTGAGGGGGAGAGGAAGGCGACACACAGCTGAGAATGGGCAGAGTGCATCAGTGCTGCTGTTCCTGTGCACACTGGGTCCCTGGGTCCTTGAGGGCTTCTTTCATCTGGATCCCAGAAACTTGGCTCAGATTCTGGGGAAGCATCTTCCAATAATATTCCAAATGTCTTTTCCTTTCCAAATTTTCATCTGTTTTGCATTTCAGTTATGCTTTCTCATAATTTATCACATTAAAATACATTTTATGCTAATAGTACCCATAATATAATTTCCACATAATTCATCCTATTCTAGAGATCCTCATTAAAAAAAAAGTTGGAAAAATTCAAATGAGCTTGGACTAATGACCCACTACCAGAAAAGGCACTGAGTGTGTGTGTTTAAAGATGTGATGTGTGTTTACATAGTGTGTGGGTGTGTGGTTAGTTTAGAATTTAACTGTTGTTTTTATATGCACTAGGGAGCCCTTGTGGCACAGTGTTTACACACTTGGCTCTAATGGAAAGGTGAGCAGTTCAAACCCACCAGCCACTCCTTAGGAGAAAGTTTGCTTTCATAAAGATTACAGCTTTGGAAACCCTCTGGGCAAAGTCCTACAGGCCACTGTGAGTCTGAATTGACTTGATAGCAATGGGTTTAGTGGTTTTTTGGTAACTGTACAATAAGCCTAAAAAAATGAGCCTAAAGATCATAGCTGCTATGAAATTCAATGTACTCTCTTATTTCGAAGCAACTAGGAATTAGTGGTGTCTCTTATTTAAAAATAGCTTTAGGAACCTAGAGTTTGAGGTTGTCCTTTTCTTTTAGTAGAAAAAAAGTTCAAAGAGAAAATATAAATTCATCAAGATAAGGGGAAGACACAACTAAGAATTGCATCATTCAATATTGCTTCCTTCAGTTTTGTTAGGTTTGAGTGTTTTCTGTAAAACAGGCTTGGGTGATCAAAACATTTTGAATGTCACGTTGCAAGTAGCTTCAAACAATCTGTAGAGACCTAGGCAATTCTAGTTATTGGTAGTAGTAAACTTGTCCCTATAAAAAATACATGCTTGTCTACTTATGAAGACACATATAGCACTTCTGGACATGGTCTCAGATAAAATTCTCTAGAAAAGAAAAAATAAAGAAGACTATCTTATTAAATATCGAAAGCAAGAACTGACAGATTATTCATTTCCTGATTTAATCTGAGAGTGCTGGAGGAATATCACACAGGTTTTGATAAGCAATGGATTATTTCGACACTACATCTCTGTAGAAGTTGAGTTCTTCTGTGCTTAATCTGGCTTGCAAGGTGGAGTTCTGTCATGCCTATTAATCTGGCTCAAGTTTAATTGACTCTGGTACTCACAACATACTTAAGAGGCCACTACATTAAAAAAATCTTGTAAAACATAGAGGAGATAATTCTGATCTTTCAGTGTCTGATCTTCGGTTTTAGTTTCAGAGTTTTGTAAATGGTTGCATCACATGTCCTAGAAAAGAGAACCATAGTGTGCGATATTTGTCTCAAAGCTTGAGAGATGTTGCTGAATATGACCACCGATGCCAATTGGAGATATATCGTGTTCAAAAACTTGGGAAATGGACACTCTATAATCAATGTTCATTGTAAAATTTAAGTTTTCTGAATTGCTCTTATTTCAAGACGACGTTTGCCTGGGTTTATGTCATAATTTTGGTAACTAAGCAATTAAGCTGCTCTTTGGCTCTAAACATTGTTGATGGCAGCTACGCCAAAAGTAAGAAACATTTTTCTAGAGAATAATTTTACCTTGACCTCAAACTTATCATTCTACTTAAGCACCCCTGTGGTAGAATGGTTCAGGACTCAGTTGCTACTGAAGTGTTGATCGATTCGACTTCAAGGGCTCTGTAGGAGAGGAGACCTGGTGATATGCTCTCATGAGGAGTTCAGCTTAGGATATCCTATAACCCAAAGGCTCCCTGCCTTTGAGTGAATTCCAACTCATAATGACCCTACAGGTCCCAGTAGAACTGCCCCAGTGGGTTTTCCTGGTGGTAAATCTTTACAGAAGTATAGCATTTCTTCTGAGAAGCAACTGGTGGGGTTGGAACTGTTGACTTTGCTGACAGCAGCACAATGGGTCACCATTGACGCCGCCACTATTTGGTCATACTTGACAAACACAACAGCAAATCAGTCCAAATCTCTTGGGCCATGAAGGAGGGCATTTTGAAAGCATTGATGAAATGCAAAATGACGTCTATAGTAGTGTTAAGTAGAACTACTGCATTTACTTAGAGAGTTCCATTTAAAAGAAACCTGGATCAGTCATTGAGAACAATTTAAAATGAGACTTCCTCGCTATGTATCAATATCTCTTTCAAAAATGTTTTTAACTGCCTCTTATTTTATTTTTTAACTGCCTCTTTCTTTATCTTGCAGCCCCCAAATGAAAATATCTTACATTGTGTTTTCGTCACAAGGAGACACTATTATGCCATTGACAGGCGACAGGTTGGTGCATTATCATTTCATGGCAGGCTTTTAGTAGAGATGATTTTAAAGGCATGTTTGATTTTTCCAATTGGTGATGCAGGCCTTTCAATGGAATCAAGCAAATGCACAGACTGTTCAGTCTCTTTACTGAGAGAGGAAGAAAGGATACATGCGTAATACAAAGGAATAGATACGCCTAAATTTGATAGCTTGTATATTGATTTTGAGCAGTATCAAGAAACCAAGATTCCTGACTTAGTTGCAAATTTACTCCTTTCCTCCTCTCCCATGTTGGCTACTGCAAGAAATTCTGTATATATACATATACATATATACATACATATCTAATATATATATTAGATATAATAATTGAAGTAGAATGGAAGGAAAAAGTTGTGGGTCTTTTGGAAAATTTTGGGTTCAGGATAATCTTGGGTCTCTAATTTTACTCTGAGGTTCACTGAGGTTATACTTTCCATTCTGTGACTTCCAGAATGTGAAGGGATATTGTCATGTTCAATTTCCTATTCACTTTTCCTAGTATATGTTCAATAAATTCCTATCGAGTAAATGGATGTGATTTTGAACCTAAATTTCTCCAACTTTCAGTTTTAACAAAGGAGGCTGCCATACTTTGTTGTGTACAAGTGGATGTGTAAGTGGTTGAGTGGCCTTGGAATCATTATAAATAAATTGCTTCCCTGAAAAAATGTCAATCTAGGACACACCTTAAAGGGATTCATGGAGAAAATAGATGTGTAATTCACAGAATTGTGTTGGCAAAGTAGATGTATCTGATTTCTAATTTTTGCTTTAACTCCTCCTGAAAAGGGAGTGTCTCTGAAGGTGAGGCAGGACAGCCTGCCTTTGAGCCTTCCCTTTGAATCTTCCACTCCATACTTCTATGTGTACATCTGGTTCTCATCAAGGCGAATAAATAGTAGTCCCTGGAAGTCCATAACACTTGATTTCTCTGTGCAGTGTTATAAGAAAGCAGTTCTTGCATTTATGGAAAAGGAGTCTCTACTGCAGAGAGTTAGTTTTCTATGCTGCTTAGCCCTCAGAAGAAAAAAAATATATAATCATTAGAAGAGAAAAAATAATCCAATATTTAGGGTACATATTTACTGTAAATTTATTATATACCATGGGCACATGGTTATATAGGTGCTCCCATATACATATATTCACTTACATAACACCAGCTATGAAATAAATGAGCAGTAATTGTCAGTTGCATATGTTGTCTTTTGTTCACTGATGGACACTTTACATCTGGGTCCTCGCAGTTGGAACATATATTTAGTCACTATTTAACCAGTTTAGTATTATTTAGAGATGTATACAAAGGATAAAAGGTCTTAATCTAAGTTGACTTTTTTTATCATTTTATGTGGGGCTCATACAACTCTTATCACAGTCCATCCATTCATCCATTGTGCCAAGCACATTTGTACATTTGTTGCCATCATTTGCTTTCTACTTGAGCCCTTGGTATCAGCTCCTCATTTTTCACCTCTCCCTCATGAATCCTTGAAATTTATAGATTATTATTTTTCATATGTCTTATACTATTTGATGTCTCCCTTCACCCTATTTTCTGTTGTCTGTCCCCTAGGGAGGGAATTGTATGCAGATCATTGTGATCGGTTCCCCCTTTCTACTACTCCTTCCCCTTCCTGTATCCCTAATCTCATTATTGGTCCTGTGGGGTTTATCTGTCCTGAATTTCCTGTGATTCCAGTTCTTATCTGCACCAGTGTACATCCTCTGGTCCAGCCAGATTTGTAAAGTCGATTTGGGATAATGATAGTGGTGTGTGTGTGTGTGTGTGTGGGGGGGGAAGCATTAAACAAATAGAGGAAAGTTGTGTGTTTCATTGTTGCAGTCCCACACCCTGACTGGTTTGTCTTCTCCCTGTCATCCCCTTCTGTAAAGGGATAGTTGCCTGCAGATGGGCTTGGAGTCTCCACTCCCCACTTCCCCTCATTCATAATGATATACTTTTTTGTTCCTTGATGCATGATACCTGACCCTGTCTATGCCTCGTGATCACACAGTCTGGTGTGCTACTTCCATGTGGACTTTGTTGTTTCTCAGTTTGTTTATCTTTGTGCCTTAAAGACCCCAGATGCTGTATCTTTTGATAGCTGGGCACCATCAGCTTTTTTCTTTTTTACCACATTTGCTTATGCATTTTGTCTTCAGTGATCATATTGGGAAGGTGAGCATCACAGAATGCTGAATTATTAGAACAAGTGTTCTTGAGTTGAGGGAGTACTTGAGTAGAGGCCCAATGTCCATCTGCTACCTGAATACTAAATCTGTAAGTCTATAAATGTAGATTTATTGCCCCAACATCATAGATGAATATATTTACATATGTAGATGCCTGTATTTAGACGTCTATAAATGTCCTTTGCCTCCTAGTTCCTTCCTCTATTTCCTTTTCCTTTCCTCTTGTCCTACTACCATGCTCAGTCTTCATTTGGGTTTCACTAATTCCTCTTGCTTGCATTGCCCTGATCAAGGCGTATCAGGCCTCCTACACCTTCCTTGTCATGGACTTTAGATCACTTGTTCCCTCGTGCCTGGGTTTGTTGACACCCACTTCCTTTCCCCATCTCCAATGTCCCACTAGAACCGTCGGTCCTCTTGTTTTTTCTTCTAGCCTGTTTATCCTGCCTATATCATCTAGATAGACTGTCAGAGATAATATGCACAAAAAACAAGACATGGCAAAACAATGCAACGAAAGAGAACAAAGAACAGCAATGAAAACCCCACCTCCACCACCAACAAAAAAAGACCAATGGAAAAAAAAAGAAAAGCCCATAAGTAGTTCAAGTCTGTTTATTGACCTGTAGGAGTGTTTCCAGTTGAGTCTGATGGGGTCCCATGCCCTGGCCCCAAAGTCTATTTTTGGTATTCCCTAAGGACTTTGTTGCTCGGTTCCCCTTGCTGTTCTGTTGCACAAACCTTAGCGCTTCTCCTCAGTGTGGTGGGTTCAGATCGGGCGCTGGAGCTACAGCTCAGGGAGAGGGACATGTCTGATCATAGCCCACAGGAACAAATGAAGGTCGAGGGAGGCTGAGTGGAGCACATTTTGGCCCACCAAACCCTGAGGATGGCATTCTTCCTCAGAGCAACCAAAGCACAGAGAGGACCATACGACTGGCCTCACTATGAGACATGACGCCCCTTGCTGACTCATGGCGCGACAGGGACAACCTTGGACACACAGGGCGGGAATCACACCCGATCTGACCCTGCCACACTGAGTTGACCCATATGGGTGGTTGGCTCAAAAAAGGCAGAGACTGGAGCGGGACAGAGGACTTCTCTCTTTTAAGAGGCAACTTGCCGTTGTCAAGAGAAAAAACTATGGAACTCAGTCTACTTTAATTCATATCCTGATTGTACAAATGATCCTATTCACTCTGTCACTGTCTTTTGTACTGCTGCAATGGCCATGAAGATGGTGCTGTATCAGTATCTACTTCATAAGGTTGGTGTTGATATTGATGAACATGGAGGATGTAGAGAGAGTTTGCACATTAAGTCCTTAATAGAGGAGAGCTTTATTATGATGATTGTTCTTTGTATCTGAGTTTGGAAAATACACAGAAATCCCTGACTCATGTACATGCTTAAACATTGGACTAGCTGAAAGGTTGGTGTTTCAAGCCCTGATAGAGGCACTCTGTCTGTCATGGTGACCTGCTTCGAAAATCGCATGGCCTTGAAAACGCTACAGAGCTATCCCAGTCTGCACAAGTGGGCTCATGGGGAGTTGGAAATGACCCCACAGCAACTAACAACAGAAAATATGCAATATTTTGAGGGGATACTGTCTTACTTGAAATAATTTTATATACTTTAGGAATCATTTAATAAGGCTATTTGTGGATTATTTTATATACAGCTGGTCCCCTGTGTATTTCTAAATAGAAATACGTTGTTTTAGTTGACTTCACAATTGATGGTATGTGGAATTAATTTCCATGCTGAATAAATTATATTGAGAAGCCTCAGGTTAGGGCCACATTGTTCTGCTTATTCAGAGCATTCGGTGTAATTCCTGTCCACAGAGTGTCAGGGTTTGTCTTTTTTAAATGGCTGTGTTTTTTTTTTTAAAGAGAATTGCCGAGAAGATCAAAATAAGATAATGTAGCAAAGCATTTGGTATGTTATCAAGCAATCTCCATGGGATAGCATTTTCTTTTCCGACTTTGTGTTTTACCTGATTATGTTTAATTGAACCAGTAACTTCTAAAATTTCTATGGTCCTCTGCCTTTTTCTTTTTTTTTTAATTTTTAGGCATCACTGCCCTAAGGTGGTGGGAGTAGGAGGCCCAGCCTTTGCTCCTGGGAGTCGGAATTGAACCTCCATCCCAGTGGGCCGCAGTCCCGCGCACAACCACTATGCCACCAGGGCTCAGCCCGGTCCTCTGCCTTTTATATAGAATTGCTTTTTACCAATTCGGAAAATTTAAGTATGTTGTATCTTTAGATACAAATCATAAAACTCTTTCAGATCTTGTCTTCGAAGTCTAGGAATTTTAATTCTACCTATCAAGTTCCTTTCTTCACAAATTTTATCCTGTCATATTTCTCACTTAAAAATAAACACGTGTATGAGAAGAGAAATGGTTAAGCAAAGACACAGAGACGATAAGGAGAAAAGGTTTAATCATTTCAGACTTATCACTCATACTTCTCCAGGCCTGGTAAGATGAGAAGTATGTCTGTCATGTTTATGAGAGTGTTGGTACTGATTACCAGGAGAGATTAAGCAAGATGAGAAGGACAGTGTATCCTTACCTTATGGATCTTTCTCTGTGTGGTACAGTTTTAGGGTGGCCTTCAGCTCCATCTAAAAGCACCAATAGTAGAGGACATATATATTAATGACAAAAAAGCCTCGGTGATCCACGTAATAGCTCCTCATTTTACCAAATACGTCAGGAGAAAGCATTCTCTCCCCCTCCCCCACCCTTGCTCTGATGACTTTTATCCTCTGTATGTATGGAGTCCATCCAGTCACCTACCTACCTGCTTGCAGACCTTACTTCCTTGCTGTCTCTGCACTAATGCCGACTTCTAGCAGCCCTGTGGGATGGGGTGGAACTGATCTTGTGAGTTTCTGAGACTCTAATGCTTGGTGAGAGTAGAAAGTTGTTTTTCTCCCACAGAGTGGCTGGTGTTTCCAAACTGATGGGCTTTTGGATTGCAAGCCCAAAGCGTGACAACTCACACCATCAGGGTTGATGTTATCTGTCATCGATTGAGCACTGTGACCTCCCTGGAGAAAGAACAGATGTGGACCCCAGCTGGGAGAAGGGAAGAGGGGAATCGTGAAGAGCGGTGCACATGCGCGCTTTTGCGCAGAGGCTTTACTAGAAAATGGAAGAAGAAAGGCCAGAGTGCACCTCAGAGGCAAGGAGGGTGCGATTTCTTCTTACAAACTTTGGACATATGATCGGGAGAGACCGGTCCCTGGAGAAGGAGGTCAGGTTTGATAACGTAGAGGGGCAGCGACAATGGGAAGACCCTCAAGGAGAAGGGTTGACACAATGGCTATCACAACGGGTTCAAGTGTAAGAACAGTTGCAAGAATGGTGCAGGGACTGGGGAGTGTGTCGTTCTGTTGTGCATGTGGTTGTTTTGGGTCAGAGCCAACATGGAATCATGACTGGCATTAAGAGAGATTTTTAATAACTGTGTGGCTTAATTAGGGATAGTGGAATATGCTCGGTTCCCTTATTTTCTTAATACTGCAATCATGGTGTAGTTGAAAACATGCTGTTCTCTTGCTGTGTACAGAGAGCTTTCCATGCATGGTCGCAAGGAAGCCTTAGGCCAGTTCTCTGTAATGACGGTATTATCTCAATTTGACTGATGAAACTGAAGCTAGTGTAGCTTCTCTAAGGACACTCAGTGAGCAAGTGGTGAACAGTATGTAGGCCCAGAATGAGCTTCAAAAATAGATAGCCCCTCATTCCCATCTCATGCTAAAGTGGACTCTGAACCCTGGCCTGCAAACTCTATCTCATGTGGGCGTTCTGGTGGTGTTACAAGTTGGGCTGCTAACCCCAAAGTCAGTAGTTTGAGACCAGTTTGAAGAAAAAGGATTTGCAGTCTCAGAAAACCACAGGGGCAGTTCTACTGTGTCCTCAAAGTTTGTTTTGTGTTGGAATCCATCCAGAGACCTCGTTTACACATCACGCGCTGCAGCGTCGTCTAACTTCCCATGCTACAAACGCACCAAGCTTTGATCTGCATACAGCCTTCGATTTTCCCTGATCCAGAACTCTCACAGGCTGACTTGTCCTTGTCATTCAAGTCTCATCTCCTGTATTCCTTCATCACCTGTCAGAGGCCTCTCTTGGACCCCGAAAGAGCTTGGAATCTGGGACCTTGGAATTTGAAGGCGCTCCTCCCACCTTTCTATCATGTATTGAAACACAAGCATCTCTTTCAACATGTTCTAAATGAACATGTTCAACATGTTCTAAAATGATTTTGTCAATCATTTTACTTTTATTTCCATGGCTTGTATATAATCTTTAAAAAAAATGAACAACTAGAACAGCATTATGAGTTTCCAAGGCTGTAGCCTTCATGGAAGCAGACCTCTCCTTTTCCCCATGAAGCAGATGGTGGATCTGAACTACTGGCCTTCTGATTAGCGGTTGAGTCCTTAGCTCTGTGCACCCAAACTCCTTTTTCTAATTATACCACAATACATGATGACATATTTTTCTTGACCATTGTCTATTTTATCTTCCTTATATTTTCTTATAGGTTTGTTATAAGAAATCTTTTATTTACTCACTGAAAAGAAAATCTCAAAACACTTCATAGTTGAAAATGTTATCATTTTTGACCTGAGCACAATAACTTGCCTTAAGCAACCTTTAGGGAGGGTTTTAAGAAGTCATGAAGTTTAGATCATGTAGACCTTTCATAATTATATTGTCTTTGGAAGTGATGACATTAAAGAGGGTATTTGGAAAAATTTTAAAAATTCTATCACTTCCTCATAGTCAGTACATGTTTGACTCCAAAGTCCAGCCCCAGTCTCTTCATTTTCAGAGGAGCCACCAGACTTTGCAAAGCAGCAGTGTAGTGGGCACTTTTCTTGAATGTTTTTTCTTTCCAGTCTCTGAACTCTATGATGAATGGACACACACGCACACACTTTCATAATCCAATATTTATACCTCTGGGTGATTTGGGTTGTCCCTGTTAGTGTCAGTGGTTGGCATATTTGACCGCTAAATGTCAGCCTGGAGACTTGAGTTCATCCAGAAGTGCGTTAGAAGAAAGGTCTGGTGAACTATTTACAACATTGTTCTTGTTGTTAGGTGCTGTCCTGTCAGTTTTTAAAAAATTCTATGAGTTAAAAAAAATCTCATAATGTCCTATGTACAACAGCATAAATATTAGCCATAAAAAATCTTCTGAAGCATAGTTCTTCTCAGACACATGAGTCAACTCAGTGGGTTTTAGGTTGTGTTTAGTTATTGTTGTCTAAGCAGAAATGCCATAAGTAGGCGGCTTTAATGTACAGAAACATGTTTTCTTTTCTTTTTTTTTGGCATCATTGCCCTCTGGTGGTGGGAGTAGGAGGCCCAGCCTTTGCTCCTGTGGAGCTGCTGCTGGAATTGAACCTCCATCCCAGTGGGCCGCAGTCCCGCGCACAACCACATTGCCCCCAGGGCTCAGCCCCATGTTTTCTTATAGTGTAAGATGCTGGAAATCTGAATTTAGGCTGATGGCCCCAGCAAAAGACTTTCTCTCTCTGCTGGCTTTGGAGGAAGGCCCTTGTCTTTTCTGAACTTCTGCTATGTGGGCCTCTTCATGTGGCTTGACACCTCTCTTCCAATGATACTTCTCTTATGTTTTCATAGTATCATTTATATCTTAAAAGAGATGCACCAATCCTGTATCACTAACATAGCAAAGACAAATTTTTTCACAAATTATAACCAGGAAACTTAGAGGTCAGAAATTCTGTCACATATTTTGTGGGACTGAGGGTGGGCACTATTTAATTTACAGAATGTATTATTTGTAAAAAAAAAATTGTTAAAAAATATTTTTGTTGTAAAGATATTGCTAACTTCCTATGTAGCTCAAGATAGTTATTTTAGAACCATCTTAGAATGCAGGGATTAGAAAGAGAATGCATTCAGGACTAGAGCCTGCCAAACCGTGACCTCAGAGGTCCTGATGGCTCTTGCTAACATGACAAGGCTCAGATTGGACTTTGGAGTGAAACAGACATGGGGACTCTGTACTGACTGTTTCACCTAGGAAAAGTTACTCAATCCCGGATGCCCAATTATATTGCCAGTTAAAAGGAGTTGATGATTTATTCCAAAAAGAAATATTGAAAATATTAAATATATATAGTACCCGAGAAGATATATATAGTACCGAGAAGGTACTTAAAGATATCCGAGATAGACTTATATAAAATTTGCAGCAGATCTGTCATTTTAATAATTCACTTGTCTTTTTCTGTTTTTTCTTCTCTCCTTTCTTTTACTCCCCCCCCCCACTTTCCCTAAGGACCTCCCTTTTACTATTTCTCATTTATAAATGTTCTAGTTTTAGTTCCTTTTGTATCGGCTAATGATGGTATTGAAGATTAAGTAAGAAGGAGGCTAAGCCTTAAGTAATATTTAAAAGTTACCATTGTACACCACCAATATCTTCCTCTTGACACGGCACAATGTAGCAGTAGTTTTGAGAAGTAAAGGGACTTGGCTCTGACAATACATTAAGTACTTGAAGCAGGAGTTCAAATCCAGGTCTGCCTCTGAAGCATGAGCACTTACCACTGCACTGACTCAAGTTCTCTATGCTCTCCCTTCTCCACTTTGCACAGTTTGTCAGGATTCGTGACCACATGCATTAAATATATTCTCTTACAAACCCGTGCGGTGGTGAGAGGAAATGAGCAAAGTTAGTTAAAACAAAACACAAAATTTTAAGGAAGTGGTTACTCCTGCCTAGAAAATTCTGCTTAGACCACACATCATGCTGACATCAGTGGTCTCAGTATTGCAGAGCTTAGATCTTGATGAGAGATATGCTAGTACTTACTTTCAATGAAACTATACTGCTTTATGAGTATGTTCTAAATTATTAAGTTTATCATGATGCATGACTGGAAGACATGACTTGATATCGAAATGGGAACAGGTAGGACTCAACTTCTGAAAGCTGTCATAAGGAAGCAGGTGGAGAAACTGGATTAAAATGTATCGATGAAGCAGATTTGAATTTGAGATTTGATTCCTGTATGTCACTTTGGTAAATGGAGAATAGCATGGAGAGACACATCCGATTGTGCAGAGCACTTTATAAGCACATAAGTTTGGGATCTGAGGCTTCTACTTTGGATTAATTCGCATTGGACTCTGAACCACAGAAAGCTTCATGTATGGTGGCATAACAGGACATGTTAAATAAGTGATAGCTCGATTTTCATATAGACTGTTTAAGAGCCCTGGTGGCATAGTGGTTACATAGTGAGCTGCTGACTGCAAGGTCGGCTTTTCTGTGTGGGAGAAAGATGGGGATTTGACTCCTGAAAAGAGTTCGAGTCTTGGAAACTCACGGGGACTATACCCTCTTCTGTAGGGCCCCTGGGAGATGCCATTGACTTGATGAGTTTTTTGTTTTGACTCAGGAGCTAATGACATCTGCTGGGTTATAGGAAAATATAATATATTAGCATTTTTTGCCTTTAGAAAATAGGGCCTGCAAGAGAATGCATTACTTTTTTGGGGGCTTATTTTTGAGTGACATGAAGTGTAGCAGGATGAGGGCCCTCCACAATGTTTGTGGAGAAATTCCATTTTCCTGAAACTCCCTCACATAAAATATGAACAGGCTCAGAAGAAGATGCTTTCTTGTGTTTTATTGGCTATGCAAAGGCATGCGTTTAGCTGTATGGATCATATAAACTATGAGTCATAATGAGAAGAATGGGAATTATGCATATCAAAAACTTATGTATCGACCAAGGGACACTTTGAACAGAATATGGTGGCACTGTTGAGAAAGGGGTGTCTCATGGTGGGACCCTTTTACTAGTCTTCAAGCTGTATGCGGGGCAAAGAACACAAGAATGGGTAAAGAATCTTCCTTGAAGGAAGACTTATTAACCAAGATTCTCACAGCTGGACCAAATGACCACCTCAAGAAAAGCAAAGAAGAAGTTGTTAAGGATTTAATTTTATCTGGATTCAGAATGAACCATTACAGAAGTAGCAGTCAGAAAATCGATTGACACATTTCATTTTGCAAATTTGCTGCATAAAACCTCTATAAAGTATTGAATAGAAAAGATGTCCCTTTAAGAACTAACGTAATGTGCACTTGGCTCCAAACCATGGTATTACAAAAATTAGTTACTTTAAAAGTTTATTTTAAACAATTTCACAGACATGCAATCCCATATATATATTTCAACTGTCTAATCACATTCATTAGAGTTTTATGCAACTATCACTGCAGTCATGTCCAGACATTTCTTCTTCCTTGTACTCATTGTTGTTAGATGTCCCTTTCCTGCTGGTCTCCCCAGTCATGTCCCTTTGAATCTATGGATCCAATATTTTTGTCTGTAGGTATGCCTCATCTGGGTTTCATGTACAGAAACTCATATAACAGTATGACAGAATACACACAGCCCAATAGTAATGATACAATGAAACAAAGTAAAACCTCAAGTGATAACAAAGCAGATAAAATTGAAGGTTCAGGCAGCGATACATCAGACCTACAAAGGGAGATGGCTGACAGGGCGTCACATTTTGACCTGACTGCAATGGCAGTCGTCGACCCTGCAGTGAACTGTCTGGTAATGAGATTGTTCCCATTTCTAGTCCATACACTGAGCGGATTCTTCAGAGGCTTAATCTCATGGGGGACCCTGAAAATGAATTTTTGGTTTGCCTGTCATCTGCAACCTTCTATAGACCAGGTGTTCACAACTTTTGGTTTCACTGTCATCTGCCACCTTCTATAGACCAGGTGTTCACAATTTAAGCCCTAGTACCATTTCCTCCTGTGGGTATTTAAAAAAATTATAATCCTTGGAGCACACAGGCTAGTGTACTTCCATGGGGACTTAGATGATGCCTCACTTAGATGGCTGCTTCTTTTAAGATAAACATTTTAGACCCCAGATGCTATTCTCTCTGATAACTGGGCATCATCTACTTTCTTCACCACACTTTTCTATGGCATCCATTTCTTCACTGATGACATTAAGAGGGCAGGTATTCAACAGGGTCTTGTCATGAGAATAAGACACTTCTTTTGTCTTGAGGTTTCTTTTCATAATAGTAGTATCACAATATCAGCCCTTATGTGATTAAACCAAGAAGCCTGTGAAAATTGGACAATGAATTAGGAAGAGCACAGGATAATGCATTTAACATCTTTAAAGAAGTCAGCTGGAATGCTGCTTGGAAGCAAAAATGTTGAGACTTCATTTGATGGATCTTCGATATGCTATCAAGAGAGGCCAGTCCCCAGAAAAGGACAATCCTACATTTGTGACGATACATGGGGAGTCGCAAAGGACTGCAACACAAGTACTTTGTAAAATGTACAAGATAAAGCATGTGTTTCTGACACATCCTCCACTTCTGAAGGCAGTATATCCATCTCTTTAACCTTTCCCCGAAGAATGCTGAGTTCAGGGTTGAGCCCCAGTGGCGTAAGTGGTTGAGTGCGGTACTGTGGCCCGTGGGCTTGGCGGTTCAAATACAGCGGCAGCTCCAGGAGCAGCACTGGGTAGCACCCAGGACCACCAGAGGGCAGTGATGCCCCTCCCCCCCCTGCCAAAAAAAAGAATGCTGAGTTCTGCCATTTCTATCTCATGCAATGGCAGTTTTGGCATCCACCAGGGGGCCCAAATGGTGTTTTCTGAAATATTCTTTGCATTTGGGGAAGGTAGAAACATTGGGAAGATGGATAAGACGAGGGTTTCCAATTCTTATGGACAATTCTTGGTGACCTTGAAGAAAGTACAGATGCATTGCCATGATGGAAAAAACGTCTCAGCATAATTTTTTAGGCCTTTTCATTTCATGACTGTAGTCTTCAGTTTCCCTTCGACGTCTTCCTAATAAGCCCTGGTGATTGTCTCTGCTCTTTTAGAAAACCTATCAATGTTCTCTCTTTGGAATACTCCCCAAAGTCACTATAACTTTCTGACTTCATCTGTCTTGTCTTAAATTAACTTCCCCAGGAGATCTCCTTGGAAGCCACTGTGTTGGTTGGACCCCTCTAACAGAGGTAGAGAGCCTCCTTTGCAGCAGATGGTGAACTTTCACATGGTCTTAACATGCCCTAAGGAACCTCCTGGCATAGTGTTTACACGTTGGGCTGCTAACTGCAAGGCCCGCCCTTAGAGCCACCTCAGGGCTGCTTCTCTGCTAAAGTGGTCCAGTCTCGAAAACTCACAGGGGCTGTTCTACTGAGTTTCTTTCATTCTTTCGTTTCAAATGAAAATTTGTCGATAGCCATTCACAGATCGCAGAAACATGTCTAAACATAGTACTTTGAAAGAAACTCATGCATATATGAACTAGACCCTCAGAAGCAATACTTTTTAAAAATTGGCCATCCTTTATGGAAGGCTGGATTACATGTCAGTAATTATTGCACAGCTATGCCACTGAAATCTGTAAAAGTTCCATCCTCACAGCTGTTCCTATGCCTGAGTGCATTGTTACAGCCCCTGGGGTAAGCCATCTCATTGAGGGGCTTCCTCTCTTTCGCGGCCTCTCTCCTTTATCAAGCGATGTCCTTCTCAATGACTGGCCACCCCTGATGTGTCCTGTGTACTAAGATGAAGTTTCAACATCCCTGTTTCCAAAAAGCACCAAGGCAGGGTGCTTTGTCCTGTAAGAGACCCATGGTAATTTCAGGGTTCTTCTCCAGTGTCACAATCCAAATACACCCATTCTTCCGAGAGTATGGTGCAATGCAGAGACCCTGTGCACGCTCAAACTGAAAACAACTCTGTGCCATGGAGTCAGGGTCGACTCAGTGAATTGACGTCACTGAGCAGAACCATACCTTTGAAATTACGAGGCTATAAATCTTTAAAGGAGCTGAAAGTCTCATCTTTTGTAGGCCACCACCCCATTCCCGGGAGTCCAGGAGCAGCTGGTGGGTTGAACTGTAGACATGGCAGTTAGCAGGCCAGTGTGTAAACCACTGCCTACCTCTACTGCTATTCATTGTTAAGATGCTTCAAGTGATACAGCATTTGTGTTAGTTGAATATGTCAGTATTCTTTGCCATTATGTCCTGAGTGGTGGTGGCCCTCTGGGGTAAGCATCAGGCTTCTCACCCTGTCTGAATTCACCACCTGCTGCAAAGAAGAAAGACGAGGCTCTCTACCTGTCTTAAGATTTCATCTGTTTGTTATTCTTGCATCTGTCGTTTGTTAATGTTTTTCTGTACATGAAATTCAGGATAGGTAAAGACAGTAACTGGAATAATGGTTCCTTGGAAGTACGTCAGGGAAAATTGGGGGTAAATGAGGAGTCAATCACAAGGACCAGAATGAAGAAGATCTTCTAAAACTGATTGTGGTGATGACTGTACAATTCTTCTTGAGGCGACTGAACCATTGAATTTCATGATATGCCAATAAAAATGTTGGGAAGAAAATGAAAGCTTCAGGAACCCTAGGGAATAGTCTTCTTTGACCTGTAATGTTGATGGGAGTTTCAATCAATTCCACGATAATACATTTTGTTGAACTTTCTCATCATACTGTTATTTTTGTTAGGAAGTCATTGACATTAGATTATCCAGGGAGCAAGCTAAGCCCAAGCTTACTATGTTACTTAGCGTGCTTCCCTCCTCCAGTGGGTGGTCTGCCCTGGGAAGTCACGCCTAAGTTCCACCCTCCAGAGTGCTGTGTGGGTGCAGACACGCCATTGGTGTTATGTAGCGCACGGCAGTTCATTGTGGTTGTCATGTTTCCTCTCTTACTTCCTTTCCCTGGGCTGAAAAATTTTAGAAAAACAGTATTGGCTAATGTCATAGATTTTGAGAAATGAAGTATATTCTTCCTTCTCACCTTATTCAAAATAATAACTAAAGGAGAAACTGGACTATAGAGTTGATTCTCTGATTCACAATAAGATATCAGAGGATTGATATTTTATTTGTTAAAATAACTGCTTCTTTCCAAAAAGTATTTGAAGCTGCATACAGTGTAGCAATAGTACTCTCTCTGTGTGTATATATGTATATATACACATATATACATATATATATCATGGGAATGTGGCAATGTGATAACCATAGGAACGTAGCAGACTTATCATGAATGAGTAAGACTTTTATTATGAAGTCCTCAGTTGGCAGAGAAAGAACTCGACAAAATTTATAAAGGTATTACTAACAGCAAAGAGGAAGTATACAGCGATTGCTCAGAGCTGACAAAGAAACTTCTGCCGTAACACCTTCTAGGGCACATTGCATGTCATGATCTTGGCAACAGCTTCATAACAAATGCTAAAGATGTTTTCATATGACTGTTGCTTAAAGTTGAAGACAGTGTAAAAGTCACATGCAGTGAAGTTGAGTTTCAAAGATATTATTGGCTTAAAAAGAAAGCAACAATTCCACTTTTTGCCTTTATTTTTTTTTCTCTTGCTTCCCTTCTGAGTGCAAATCAGTAAGTACTGTTTTTAACCTTGTTCCAGCCAAGAAAAGAGAGCCTTATCTCAAATATAATTAAACCTTAGTCAGATAAATATCAGACAAAGATAAAATGAATCCTTCTGGATGAGAAAAACCATCAGCATGAGGCCATGGTGGTGTCCAAAAATTCACAGAAAGTTGCACACATAGGACTCAGAGATCAAAGGAAGCTGTCACCATATCATGATTGGCAGCAGATCTGTTCATCATAGTTGCAGGTGGGACACAGAAGCAGGAAAGGGAGGGACCATGATTGGGACATACATATACGTTATTGCAGACAAGAAACAGTAACAAGTTTGGCTTAAGGCACTGCGATCAAGGCAGTCAGAGTGTGACGCATGACTATGAACCCAAGTTCCCCAATTTCCATCAATGACACATTAGGAAAGTCCCAGAAAGTGGGGACTGGGTAAGGGAGTGGTAGTAATCCCCTTCTACACATACTCTACCTGAGAGCGAAGTTTTTCACACTAGTGATTAGTGGCCAGAAAAGTCCAATGGAGGTTGAATCTGTGTGGAGAACAAAATGGATTTGGGGTTCCTACCTTGACCTCCTGTACACTGTGTCCCTCTGTAACCCTAGTGCTTACAATTTAAGATCTAATGCCATCTTTAGCAGTGGTTCTTAACCTTCCTAATGCTGTGACCTTTTAATACAGTTCCTCATGTAGTGGTGATCCCCCAACCATAAAATTATTTTTGTTGCTACTTCATAACTAATTTTACTACTGTTATATATTGGGCATCTCCACAGCACCCCCTCAACTGTTTTCTACTAACCTGAGCATTTTCTTGTAAATGATTAGGTGAGCTGAAATGAAAGAGAGCTGAATCTGAACTGAATGGAAAAGGCTCTTTTTGTCAGGAAAATCTATTTGTGTAAACTTGAATTTCAGTTGTCTTTTTTTTTTTTCTATTTTGGCAGCAAACATTGATGCTTATGGACACACTGCCACTCAATTCTGGGAAGCACCAAATATTGGGTTTATATCTATGTGCAGATAGAATCAGTTTCAAGTCATTTCTGAAGATATTGAACATAAATATTTAGATAAAACAAGCTTATACATTTTTGTAATTTACTCCATCTGTATAAGTATGAATTTTCAAATGGTAGATTGAAAATTTTGCAGTAGACATCATAATAAGTAAGCCTATACATGAGAGAGATGCACTTTAAATAAAAGACATAGTGATAGCCTATTCTAAATTTCCAGGTTAGTTAAGAAGGAAGAATGAGATAAAATGAATTAAATTGTTTTAAAATAGAAAACAAAAAATGATTATCAGAGTCAGCGATGAGTATGGGTATGGAGAGAAAACCTGGAGTACGCCAGAGAAATGATTGTGGCAAAGAGAATGTTTCCCAGAACCGTAGGGTTTAAACCTGGCATGCATCAGAATAGCAATATGGCTGGAAGAGATGACCAGACTACGAAAAGGGTAGGTTAGCCTCACACTTTTAGTTTATTTTTTTTAAATCACCCCCCCTCCTCTTTTAAGCAGAAAAAAAGTTCCTGGGAATAGAGAACTTGTTTGTTAATCAATTATATTACAGACATTACTATGTAAACAAAAAGACTTTTCAAAGAGTGTGCAAGACTCTTTGAATATTGATTTATGTTAAATATTTTATATAGAAAAGTAAATTTAGGGCTGAGCCCCTGTGGCGTAGTGGTTGAGTGCGGGACTGCGGCCCATGGGTTTGGTGGTTCAAATCCAGCAGCAGCTCTCCAGGAACAAGGCTGGGTAGCTCCCACAACCACAAGAGGGCAGTGATTCCCGCCCCCCCCCCAAAAAAAAAAAAGAAAAATAAGTTTAGCTTATTTTTTGATATGTTATAGTCCATCTGTGTGTGTGTTGAGAGAGA
>PVJH01008104.1:0-50568 GCA_004026705.1 Nesogale talazaci | reverse complement strand
AAAGAATACTTTTCATTTAGATATATTCCATTGGGAAAATAGTCAAGAAAATCATTCTATGGATTTTCTTCTTTTAAAATTATTACCATTTATCCATCCATACATGCATGCATGCATTAATCCATCCAGACTTCCATTCATCAAATACGTAGTGAGTGCCTCAAGAGACTGTGCTGGTGTCTGGGTGAGTATGGAGCTACCATGAAAGTGAATGAACTGTGAGAATTATGGCCCTAGTGAATACAAGTGGAAATGGTTAGTTTCTGTAAATAATGGTTGAGAAACTTAGAAATAGCTGGGAAAATTCCGTACTTTTGGCAAGGAGATGTGAACATTGCACAAATCCTTTTGGAACAAATGCCAAAGCTGAACTACTTAATCCTTGTGTTTTGGTTTTTGGTGGGTAAAGGAGGAAGAAGTTTTACTTGAACATTGAGTAGAAGCAGTGGTATCAACGTTATCCACTCTCAGTGAAAAATGTCTCAAAGAGGCTTTGATTTTTAAGGTCAGTTCCCATTGTTAGCATTTTCATTTTTATAATTTCAATATAGAAATTATTAACTGCTTATTAAAGTACTAAAATGGTGTGAGGAGCTATCTCCCTTCAAAGCTGATGTTCTTTTTCCCCTTTTTATGAAGGAATGCTGAGTCGCCGTTCTGCCAGGCTTTTAGAGAAGTGTTTATTGTTATCTTTACTCATTTCCTTTTGTTTAATATTGTAACCTATTATTTTCAGAGAAAAAATTCGCAAAGGTTTGGAAGACTTAAAACAAGTTATTCCAGGAGGAGGGACATATATGCATGAAGGACTAAAGCTAGTAAGTTCTCTTACATTTTTCAGTGTGGGAAAGAATGTACTATATTCACCACCAAGCTCAAAAGCCCCTCTGCCTGTTTATATTTTTTGGTCTGTGTTTCATTGTTGTAGGCACATGAGTATAGGCTCCCTAGAAGGTGTCTGGCTGACATGGTGGTTACACATTGAGCCTGCTCACTGAAAAGTCAGCAGTTTGAAACCACCAGCTGCCTTTGGGAGAAAGAGGAGACGCCTGCCCCCATAAAGATGTGCAATCACGGAAACCCTCATAGGCAGTTTCACTTTGACAAATAGGGCTGCTGTGAGTCACAAATGACTTTATGGTAGTGCATGTTTTTGAGGATTTCTCTAAGTTGGGACCAACTCAATGACAGTGATTTTATGTGAGGGATGTAAGGGAACATTAGGGTGGACAAATTAGTTTGTAGTGGTGAGAATAAAAATTTAGATTTATCTTTGCCTGTGTAGAAATTTTCCATGTTCTCGGGAGTTACATCCAAAATAGTCAACCACAGTTACAAAAAGACCAAAAACCTAAAACCAAAAATATGAATCCCTTCAGCCTGGTTTTAATAACTCTCTCAAATAAAATAGTTAACACAAGGACATGATTTTACTGAAGGTCAGTTAGTAATGTTTTGATTGTGTCAAATATATAAATTTGGCTTGATGAACCATAGTGGTTCAAAGTTAAAATTAAATTATGAGTTGGATATTTATTTTTCATTTTCAGGCAAATGAACAAATTGAGCAAGCAGGAGGTGCACAAACTAATACCATCGTCCTTGCTCTGACGGATGGTAAGTTGGACGGGTTGGTGCCATCGTATTCAGAGAAAGAGGTGAGTGTTGAACTGAAATTATTTTTTGACTTCCTGATGTACTTTGCTGTGTGTCACTGCATGTGTTTCCTAACCTTTGAAGAATTCACCACCCCCTGCCCTCTCTTCTGCAATAGGCAAACATAGCTCGATCACTTGGGGCTCGAGTTTACTGTGTTGGTGTCCTCGATTTTGTACAAGAACAGGTGAGTATAACAGACCTGAAAATTTTAATCTAAATTACATAGGAAGGATGGTTTGTGAACAAATCTAAATTATAGAAAGAATGGTTTGTCAACATATTTTGACAGGCAACTCTTGGCATCAATTCTATACAACTTTTAAGTTCTTGGTTATATATCTTGACCTCAACATAAAGAGTATATGCATAATGGTAGCTTCCATTACTGGAAACGAAAATTTGAATAATACTGACTTGATTGGGGCAACTAATCTAAAGATAAAATTTTATATTGAACTGAAATGATTAGTGCTTCTCTTCTTTAACTCAGTAGATCAGATTATTGTGTCAGGGTTTTAAATTTGGTTTACAACTTGACTCAGATGTGCAGGAATGTGGAAAGTACATTAGAAGAAATCTTAAAAAAATTAATTTAAAAAATGTACTTTTGATAAAGCACTAAGGGATTATATACATTAAAAAGCATTTTTCTACTCACAAATAGATCTTGCATTTAAAGATGCATGACCCAAACTCTTATGGCTCAAGCCCAATACAGATCTCAGAGCTCTGCACTTTGCAAAGTTGCTGTCAGTGATGTCACTTCATTTTGTGGTAGACATTAGGGTAGCACCTGCACTGCTACTTTACTGTCACTGACCTCTCCCACAAGCCACAGTCGCACATTAACTACTGTGTTATAATTTTTCAGATGAACTTAAACCAAAAGCAAATGACATTTCTAAAGTATTATATAGGTCTTAGCCAGGGTTCCTCAGTGGTGTAGTGGTTCATCATTCAGCCATAAACTGAAAGGTTGGTGGTTTAAGCCCACTAACCAACTTGTGGGTGAAAGACCCAACAGTTTGTTTCTATAATTGGAAACTGATGGGGCAGTTACGGGGACACCTGGTGGGACACTGTGTCACTTACTGGACTGCCAGCTAACCACAGGGTCAGCAGTTCAAAACCACCAGCAGGTCTGCAGGAGCAAAATGAGGTTTCCTACTCCAAGGGCAGTTCTGCTGTCTCCCACTGGCTTGCTTATGAGCTGGAATGACTCGGTGTCAAAGGGTTTAGTTTTGATAATACCTTAACCACTCCTTAATTATTTTCTCCTCCATTTTCCCCCTAAAGCTGGAAAGAATTGCTGATACAAAAGAACAAGTTTTCCCTGTCACAGGTGGTTTTCAAGCTCTCACTGGAGTAATTGACTCGGTGAGTAATTTTCTGCCACCAGGGGAAGCTCATGATGTCAGATAGATATTTCTAAGCTAGAAACCTTGATTCCAGGACACGTTGCCATATTTTCTTGAAGAAGGGAGATAAGGTAGCGTTTTGCTTGATTCTGAAGATCTGTCTGCCTTTTGTGTGTCAGGGAGATTTGGTATTCCTTCTTGCAGACTGTGCTTGGACAGTCTGGGTTTGTGATGTCAAGTTTTAAGGTTTTCATAAACGGCCTCAGACACATCTTCCCTTTGGGCATGGAGTCCCTAACTGTCTTGATATCTTGAAAGTTTTATAGGCTTATAGAAAAAATGTAAAATAAAAATTTGGATTGCAATGTTATTACTCACTATGGTATTCCTTAGCGATCAGTAAGATAACCTGAACTAGCGACAAACTAGTTGATTGCTGTTGTTTTCTCCATTTTAAGGATTAATAGTTTTACGGGAGCTCCTACTATTTCTGTTGGAATTCAGTTGCTCTGTCTCTGGTCATTAGAGTCTGAGCCACCCTAAAGAGGGGGCAGGGGAGGGGAGTGATGAAATGCCAGGCAGAGCTCAGGGGTTTGCACAGCTGAAGTTTATGTTTCATTTTACTGCTCATTGCTGGAAGCACTAGGAAGCACTAGCTATTAAGTATTTATGATATTTTGGTAAACATCATCCTAAAAAGGGAGTGAATAATATATGTTCTCTAAGCCAAACCTTTCCCTTTAATCTCTAGGTATTTATTGTAAGGGGAAAAAATCTTAATTTCTTCTGACATTTGGATCTGGCATTGAATACTTTGACTCAAATAATATGTTTTATCAGACACACAGAGATGTATTGAATTTGTTTTTGTGGCAAGTAGGTTTTCCTTTTCTTGTCTTTTTTAATTAATGGAGGCTTTAATATAATCACATGGTATATATAAACACTTGTAAATACAGAATGGAACAGAGTTTCCATTATTTTAGGGGTTTACCTATGTTGTTGTTTCTCTTTAGGGAAAATTATAATGTAAATAAATAAACATTTTTATAACTGGATTCAAGATAAATACTATAAAATTGTTTCTTAAGTTTTAAAATACAGGAGAAAAGATGGATAACAGAAATGGATATATAACTTGGGCAGTAAACAACATCGGTGTACCATACCTTAAACAGAATTTTAATATGTTTTGGGATTTCAGGAATTGTTATAATTCCCTTAGAAAAGAGAACGGGTCTTCGTCTTTCCCCTTGGTATCCTGCCCACCATCCTCCTCAGCCCCCAGGCCTGGGGTAAAAGTTTTGATCGATAATTCTTCAGATAGCCACTGAAATTGTTTGACAGCTCTTTTTATGTGTTAAAACTTGAGAGTTTATTTTAAGGGCTTGTGGATAACAGAAGAGATAAAGTTGTTCCTTTATTATATTAATACCTTAAATTTTCTTTCTTTTGTACCAGGGAAACTTTTTATATTTTTTCTCTTTATAAAACATTCTATTGTGTGCTCTTTCAGTTCTTAAAATAATCCATACATCAATTGTATCAAGACCATGTGTATATACCTTGTGATCCTTCTGTGAGGGGATGTTCAATTATCTGTAGGCAGACATTGGGTCTCCATTCTGACCCCTTTCATTCATGTGGATATGGTTGTTTATTTTGGGTCTTCTGATGTCTGATACCTGATCCTGATCCAGTCAATACTTCGTGATTACATAGGCTGTGTGGTTTTCCTTGTGGGCTTTGTTGCTTCCCTGCTAGATGGTGGCTTGTTTGATTTCAAACTTTTTAAGACTCCAAAGACTATATCTTTTGACAGCTGAGCACCATCAACTTTCTTCCTCACATTTGCTTATGCACCTATTTTTTGGGGGAAGGTGAGCATCACAAAATTCCAGATCATTAGAACAAAGAGTTCTTGCATTGAGAGCATGCTTTAGTGGAGGTTCATTGTCCATCTGCTGCCATAATACTTCAAATGATTATTTATTTTCTTCGGGATTTGGGGTAGATTTTAACTGACATAAAGTTGTGCTAAAATATTTAGAATGGAATAAGAAAGAGGAGATTTTTTTTGTGTGTGTCAGATTGCCAACAAAGATTTCTGTGTTCAACTGGAGGGGGATGAGGAGTTTAATTTCATTTCATTACAGTTAAATTTCAGCTATTTTCTCACAAAAGAAGAAAGAAATGATCCTCATGAAATCCAGCCAGGGGTGGGATAGGAAAAAGTGGAGGGAGAAACAGAAGATGAGGGAACGTTGGCTCTATCTATCAGATTTAGCGAGCAAAGAAAGTCCTTAGCTAAGCCAAATATGATTACATTAGTGATTGAGTATACACTTGGCCTTCTGGAGATTCAACCAACTTCAGATGGAAATATTCTGAAGGGTAGGTGGAACAATGACATGGTAAAAGTAATTCCTCAGAGGCTCTGTGTTTGAGAGTTCAAGCGTATTCAGTAGCACATCACAAAAAGGGACACCAGTAGCCCCCAAGACACACTCATTGTATCTCTGCCTGGAACAGCAGAAGAAAATGGAGAATCAAAAAGAGCAGGAGGAGAAGGATTATATAACTGTCTTTATGACAAACTTCTTTTGCCATTAACCCAAGAGAACTGAATGATACCAGACTATCATTTCTAAACATGTTGATAAAAGCTTCCACAGAGTAATCTTGGTCAAAAAGGGAGGGGTGATATATATGAAAATCACAAAATTTTCTGGACCCCAGACTGTTCTAGGCCCATGAAGATTAGAGGAGCCTATGAAAATATTACTGGACATAATATTTAGACAGACCAAAGATGGTCTCTATATCCCCTGAAGTCTTCTTCACACCAAATAACAATTCAGTTTGACTGGTAAAAAATAACTGCTTGAGTATTGTACTTAAAAATATTTTATATTTACTTAAGTTGGCAAGAGAAATTTGAATGATTATATAGGAACCTTAGAAGACAATGTTTTTATGTTAGTAAGGGAGAGGAACTCAAAAAAAGAGGGTGAATATGGTAGCCTGGTTCACACAATATAAAAAATCACCAAGTAGTTTGTGTAGAAATGGTTACATTAGTGTATATTTTGCTGTATATCCTCCCTATAATAAAATAAATAAGTTTATATATATATTTTTTGAAAAGCAATTTCTAATGTATTTATTTAAAATCATTTTACTGGGAGCTCATATGACTCTTATCACAATCAATACATATATCTATTGTATAGGAACCACACTTGTACATTTGTTGCCATCATCATTCTTGAAATATCCTCCTTTTACTTAAGCCCTTGGTATCAGCTCCTTATATTTCCTCTCCCACCCCACCCTCCCTCCCTCAGGAACCCTTGATAATTTACAAGTTATCGTTATTATCTCATATCATACACTGTCCGAAGTCTCCCCTCACCCACTTCCCTGCTGTCCGTAGCCCAGTGAGGAGGTCATAGATAAATCCCTGTAATTGGTTCCCCCTTTCTGCTCCACCAATTCTCCACCTTCCCAGTATCACCATGACTGGCCTGAAGGGATTGTCTTTCCTGAATTTCCTATGTTGCATGCTCCTCTCCATACCAGTGTACATCCCCTGGTCTAGCCGGATTTGTAAAGTAGAACTGGGGTCATGGTGAGAGGAGGGGAGGAAACATCAAAGAACTAGAGGAAAGCTATGTGTTTCATTGGTGCTGTACTGCACGCTGACTGGCTTGTTTCTTCCTTGTAACCATTGTAAGGGGATGTCCAATTATTTACAGATGGGCTCTGGTTCTTCACTCTGCACTGCACTTGTCATTCACATTGACAAGATTTTTTGTTTTGGGTCTTTGATTTCTAATACCTCATCCCATTGACAACACATCATCACACAGGCTGGTTTGCTTCATCCATCTGGGCTTTGTTGCTTCTAAGCTAGATGGCTGCTTGCTTATCTTCAAGCCTTTAAGACCTCAGATGCTATATCTTTTGATAGCCTGCCACCACCAGCTCTCTTTATCACATTTGCTTATGTACCCCTTATATGTTTATACATGTGTTGCCATCATCCTGTTCAAAATATTTTCTTTTAACTTGAGCCCTTGGTAACAGCTCCTCTTTATTTTCTCTCCCTTTCCCACCCTCCCACCCTCATGAATGCTTGCTAAATTATAAATTATTATTTTCATATCTCACATCCCTCACTGTCTCCCTTCACCCATGTTTCTGTTGTTCATCATCCTGAGGTTGGGTGGACAGTTACAGGCTGACCCTTGAGATTGGTTCCTCCTCTTTGCTCCCACCTTCCCCTTCCCCTCATGGTATCACTACTCGCATTACTATTCCCCAGGGGCTTTTGTGTCCTGGATTCCATAGGTATAGAGCTCTCATATATACTACAGTGCATGCTCTGGACTACTCAGATTTATAAGATAGAACTGGGGTCATGATAGTGGCAGGGAAGGAAGTATTAAAGAACCAGAAGAAAGCTGTATGTTTCATTGGTGCTACACTGCACCCTGGCTGAATCATCTCTTATTTGTGATCTTTCTGTGAGGGGATATCCAATTGTCTACAGATGGACTCTAGGTCTCCAATTCCATCTCCCTCATTTGCATGTGTATGATTGTTTGCCAATTCCTCATGATCACACAGGCTGGTGGATGTTCTTCTTCAATGTGGACTTTGCTGCTTCTCAGCTAGATGGGTACTTGTTTATCTTCAACCCTTTAAGACCACAGATGATATACCTTTTTATAGCTGAGCTCCATCAGCTTTCTTCACCAAATTTGCCAGTAAAGTGACTAGATCAAGGGTAATGTAACTGAGAGGAATTACTGCAACTCAGATAAAGGCTGAACATGATAATGGGAAAAGAGGAAATATAGGAAAAAACTAGGAGACAAAGGACATTTATAGAGATTTAACTTCAGACATGTACATATATAAGTATATTCATATATGATGGGGAAATAGATCTATGTACATATATTTATAGGTTTAGTATTAAGATAGCAGATGGACATTGGGCCTGTATTCAACACAAGGATACTTTGTTATGATAATCTGGCATTCTGTGATGCTCACCTTTCCGACACTGAAGGCAAAATGGGTGCATAAGCAATGTGGTGAAGAAAGCTGAAGATGCCCAGCTATCAAAAGATGCAGCATCTGGGTTCTTTAAAGGCTTGAAGATAAGCAAGTGGCCATCTAGCAGCAAAGCCCACATGGAAGAAGAACACCAGCCTGCATGATCATTTGGTGCTGATAGGATCAGGTATCAGACATCAAAGACACAGAACAAAAAATCATATTATTGTGAATGAGGGGAGTGCACAGCGGAGACCAAAAGTCCATTTGTAGGCAACTAGACATCCCCTTACAGAAGGGTTGCAGGCTAGGAGATGAGCCAGTCAGGGTGCAATGTAGCACAAATAAAGCGTACAACTTTCTGTAGTTCATTAATGCTACACCCCCACTATCATGACCCCAATTCTACCTTGCAAATATGGCTACCCCAAAGGATGTCCATGAGTACAGATGGAAATACAGGTAATCTAGGACAGATAAACCCCTCACTACCAATATTGTGAGTAGCCATACCAGGAGGGGAAGGGGAAGGTTGGGGAAGGAAAGGAGAACCGATTGTAATGATCTACCATTAACTTCTCTTAGGGGGATGGAAAACAGAAAAATTGGCAAAGGGAGAAGAACATTGGTCAGTTTAGGACATGAAAAAATACTTTATAAATTATTAATGGTTCATGAGGAAGGGAGGTTAAAAAAATGAAAAGCTGATACTAAAGACTTAAGTAGAAAGGAAATGTTTTGAAAATGATGATAGCAGGAAAAAAGAAAATGGTGATGACAGAATATGTACAAATGTGCTTGACACAATGGATGGATGTGCGAATTATGATAAGAATTCTATGATTTCCCCACTAAAATGATTAGAAAAAAAATATCACAAAAAAAGTAAAATAAAGTGTTCTTGCATCGAGGGAGTACTTGAGTAGAGGCCTAATGTCCATCTTCTACCTTAGTACATGTAAATATATGTACGTAGACCATAGACCTACTTCTCTACCATTATATATAATTTTATTTTTTAAAAATGAAGAAAAAGAAAGAAAAAAGACCTCAGGCACCAAGTAAGCTTCCTGTCCTGGTCAAAATTGAATCATGAGCAGGATGGGGCTGAACCTCTAGATAAAAAACTTAGATCTCTCATGGAACAAGGTGCTAAGGAACCTTACCTGATGAATATTAGCTTTGTTGTTGCTGTTGTGAAAGAAATTAAGAAAGTCCTTAAAGGTAGATTGGGAAAACTTAAAAAACAGAAACTGCGGGCTCACTGGCTGGTAGTATTCAAGGGATACAGAGGAGAGGCAAATGTAGCCAGGCCAATCTTCCCCTGTCTAAAATGCAGAACCTGGGAGGCTCTAGTGAAGTCTGCTTCCCTAGGAGTGAGGGAATGAGCAGACTGGTAGCGATGTTGAACCGAACTAGGGACATTCCAGGATAGGGTGTCCCTTTGGAACTTGGTGGGCCAGAGAAATAGTAGCATAGGTATTTTTGACTGAATCCTTCTTCCTCATCTTCCACACTTTAATGTGAAACTCTTGGGATATAAAATAAAACACACGTATCTTGGGGAACGTGATTACCAGAATACTTATTTGAAAATGAAATCTTTGTTTGCACTGTGCAAGTCAGATGGATCTCCCTTGGGTTCTCTCACTCAGTGTTTCATAATGTGACTCTGTTGGAAAGAAACATTAAAAATAAAACAAAACCACAGATTGGTGAATAATAATGGAAAGGATAAGAATGGAAACACTCTGTGGAAACGGATTCCTCACTTCCTTTGCCCCATAAGAGCAGAACCATTGGATGCTTCACTGTTTCGAATTACTCCGAATATTTCTGTCAGCTTGTTTTTTTGTTTTGATTGGTTTATTTTGGTAGAGTACCTCACGAAGTATTAAGCAAAACAAGTTTAATTCATTGGAAAATGAATTTCCGAAATAATCTGGTCCCAAAGAATTAGAAACCCTAAAACCTGGGAGATGGCAGTTAGTTCCAGACTTTCTAAGTAACTAATGGAAAAGTTGAACACACCAACAGCAGCACAGCTGGAAGCAAAATGAGAAACACAATCATCTTTTTCAAGTCAGTTCTGCTTCCTGGTGACCATGCCACGTGTGTCAGAGTAGAACTGGCCTCTGTAGGGCTTCAAAAGCTGGTTTTCTGGGAGTCGTTTACAGACTTTTCTTCTTGACCAGCTCCAGGTGGACTCTGCACCCACCTTTCAGTAAATGCCCAAGTGCATAACAATGTGCTCGCCAAGGATTAGGAGGAAAGTAGAAGAGCATGGAGCCCTCTTGGCATCAAGGTCAGCAGCTCTAAACCAACAGCTGCTTTGGGCTGAGTCCTGATGGCGTAGTGGTTGAGTGCAGGACTGCGGCCCACTGGCTTGGTGGTTCAAATCCAGCAGCTGCTCTCCAGGAACAAGGCTGGCCCTCCCACTCCCACCAGAGGGCAGTGATGCCCCTCCCCCCCAAACAAAACAAAAGAAAAAGTTAAAAAACAAACCCAACAGCTGCTTCATGGGAGACAGATGGAACTTTCTACTCATGCGAAGAGTGACAGAATGGAAACTCCCAGGGGTAGTTCTCCCTGCCTTTTTAAGCACTGTACTTCAACCTCGAATCAGTGACAGGGAGCCTGTTTTGTTTTCGAGTATAAGAACACCAGTATGGCGGAAATGGACCCACGTGTTCATGAATGAAGTAAATAAAATCCTTCATATTCTTTGAAACTATTTATAAAATATACTCGAGGGCTTCAAAATGTTTGTGCAAAAGTTCTGTTGTCCTTTCATGCCTTTTTTTGTTGCAATTTTTTTTGGAAACCCTGTTATTTGAGCAGTATAGCCATTAACTTCTCTTTTGACAGAAACCACTTAATTTTGGATAGACTTCTGATTTTCTATGGTTTTGATTTCATCTTTTCATTTTCACTGCCTTGGATGCTGGGGCAAGGTGTGACAGGGTAGAACTTTTCTTGACTGTTGTCTTTCAAGGGACATCACTGAGGAAACCACAGAGCCACTGAATTCCAACAGTGAGCCTTTCTAGTTAACAGCCTAATATTTAAAAATTGGCCAACTAAGCTTCTTCCCTTGTATTCAGAATCTTGATTATAAGTGACAGAAACCCAATTTATCCTAGCATTAGAGGATAAAAGAGAGCCTGTAGCTTGTACAATTGGAATATCTAGAGAGTAGAATTGACTCAGATCAAGCTGAATCCACAAAATCAAGTCATAGTTTTTTCTTTCAAAAAATGTGTGTGTGGACTTCTGTACCGACCTGCCTTATTTTCTCCTCCTCCAGACAAATGCCAGGAGAGATAATTGATGAATACTTCTAGCTAACAAGAGCATTGGAAAGCGAAAGCTCTTCTCTCCTAACATCCATATATAGTCAGGACCCAAACCGGAAAAAAAAAAACAAAACACATGTGCTGACATCAAATTGTTTCACACTCACGGGGACTCAGTGAGTCATACACAGTCAGTAGCTGTTAATCAGCATGTAGACTTCGTTAAGAATCAAGAGGCTGAAAAAAAAAAAAAAAGAAAGCTGAGCCCTGGTGGCGTAGTTGTTGTGCACAGGACTGCGGCCCACTGGGATGGAGGTTCAATTCCGGCTCCCAGGAGCAAAGGCTGGGCCTCCTACCCCCCCCACCAGAGGGCAGTGATGCCTAAAAAAAAAAAAAAAAAGAACCAAGAGGCTGAAGCAGACATCCACTCGTCCTTGTTCCAATGATGGCGAGAGTATAGTTTGGACAAGACTGGAACCTGTCCCCCACGCCCCCAAGACAAGAGGATATGGATGAGGTGGAATGGAAAAAGAAGGTGCCATCATTGATAGTCTCATAAGGATCACATCGAGAGGAAAACTCTATTTTCAATGTAAAGGGAACGCTGATCTGGGGGAGAAAGAAATAAGTTAGGCTTACTCCCCCCAAGTCATGGCTAACTCACAGTAACCCTCTGAAAATCAGCAGCTACCACCAAACCAAAAACCTCCACCCCCTTGCCCTTGCGCTGATTCTGTTCTGTCGAGGGTTACTGAGAGTGTAAGTCTGTGTGGAGGCAGCCGGCCCCTTCTCCACCCCAAGGAGCAGCAAGGGCTGGGTTTGAAGTGCTTGACCTTGTGGTTAGCAGCCGAGAGCCTAATCCAGGGCATCACCATTGCCACCACAGCCCACCATGAAAATATATTTCAAATCTTTCTGATGTATCCTTGGAAGGCTACTCCTTCCTTCTAAATTTTCCTAACTAAATACTCAAATGGGAACTTTGCTTTTATTAACTTGTTGAATAATAAGAGTATTCTGGAATTCATCACTGATCACTATTTGCTTGACTAACTTAACACATTCTTTTCTTTTTAGGGGGTTGGGTTTCTAATGGAAGGACATCACATCCGTTTTGATTATTTACAATTTTGTGAGCAAATAAATCGATGGCAGTTGACTATGCGGACCATTGTATTCAGCTGACTCATGTGTCCGAAATGAGTTCCATGGGATTTACAACTGATTTTTTCAAAAGACGATCGTGAGGCCTTTTTTACAAGGTTTCTCTGGTGGACCTGCGTCTCCCACCTCTTGGGCAGCAACTAAGCTAGGGAAGACCACTTGCCCCATGCAGAGGTGCCATATTGCTACTTCTTGGAACCTTTTGCACGATCTTGTTGCACTAGATTACTTAAGGGGTTTCTAACTTTGAGGTTACAAGTTCAAAAGTACCAACTTCTCTAAGACAAAGAGATGCAACGCCCATGAAAAGCTACCATCTCGAAATCTCTCAAAGGCAGTTCAACTCTCCTCTGGAGTGTCTTCAACAGTCAGGATTGACTGGAGGTAGCATAGTTAGCCTGGTTGGGTTGGGCTACAAAAGATCAACTTTAGAAGCTCACCTGTTCTTGATAGTAAAGTCAATTGTAGAAGGTCATTGGAAAAGGGGAGAAATGGGTTAACTTTTTTGTTTGTTTTTTTTTTTTTGTGGCATCACTGCCCTTTGGTGGTGGGAGTACGAGGCCCAGCCTTGCTGCTGGATTTGAACCTCCAACCCAGTGGGCCACGGTCCAACGCACAACCACTATGCCACCAGGGCTCAGCCAGGGGTTAATTTTTATGGCAGTGTTTTCCATCAATAAAAATTTAAATGGAGAAATGAATAATCCCTGAGCTGTACCACATTAAAGTATTAATTTTTTTCAGCAGGATTTATTAAATATACACTATACTGATTGAATATCTATTTGCTCAAGATATTTTTACTGAGCTAACAATTAGATATAATATTTCTGGCTTCTGAACTTATAATTATTAGCATAGGTATTTGATTGGAAAATTTATAGAGCAATTGATTAAAAATTTCCCTCCAATTTCTGTTGCACAGAAAATCATTTATTTGCCACTATAAATTTGTGACAAACCAAGTTGAACAGATACAGTCTGGGAATGGTTGGCAAATTTATGCCATGCTTTATTTTAAATTTGCCCACATTTAAAAATCACATTTAATAGAAAGTCTATTGTTCTTTTAAGAAATTACTTAAGTGATTATTCTGAGTTGCTATTGACCAAAGGGGTCGGGGGAGGGGGGAGAAGAGGCAGAGGAAGCTTTGTTTTGAGCAAAAATGATTTTTAATATTTTGTATGCTGTAGTTAGTAATGACGCCCTGCTCCTATGAGCTGAAATGACTTGATTGCAATTGTGAAATGCTGAGTAACTCAAAGACCATTCTTGTTATTTCAAATTTGAGATCCAGGCATGTTTTCACAACACTAATCAGAACGATGTGGTTTTGTTTTTTTTGAGCTAAGAAGAATAAAGGTCAGTCATTTCACTTAGGTTCTTTTCTGACTTTCTCAGCATAAAAGTCTGTTTATAAGTTTGTCATTTCTGAGCACATTATTGATGCACGTGCCAAAGACGAGATAATCCATATTTAGATGTGGGTCGACATGATGGAAGCTGCATTGAGCAACTGGCATTATGAAGCTTTAAACCTTTTTTAGAGACTGAACTCAACCAAAGCACATGATTGCAGATTGCAAAATGGATTTCATTGATGTCCTATTGGCTGTAAGATAAAAATGTGTCTGACTGAGTTGTTTAGCAGTTAGAGGGAAAGCAAATCCACACGCTGAGCATTGAAAGGTAAAAAGCAGACCAGGAAATAGCACAAGAAATATGATTTCAATGGTTTTGCTTCCTACTTTAGTTACATAGATGGTAAGGATTCACTACATTTTGGTGGGACTATTAAAGCCCAATGCTGTTAGGTGATTTTTCTTCTGAGATTTAAATTTGGAATCCTTCATATTTTGGATATTTTCTTGTAGTAGCTTAAGATTCTTAGAAAATTAGAAAAATATTTACTTTTTTAGACTTCATTACTATCCTTATTTACTGATATTTTCAGATGCACTGTCAGTCTATTTTCAGACATGTTGTAGGTAATGGAAATAACTAGGCCCTGTTTAATTTAAGGGTACTTCTAGAATGCTTATGAAGTGTAAATATGACCCATTGCTGGCAATATTATAAAACCAAAATGATGTTAGAAGACTATTGCTGGGATGAATATTCGGAATTCTAATAGACTTATAAAAATGTCGGAGATGCTTGGTTAGTATATGTGAATATGTGTAATTAAAAATATACACATATATGTTTAAAAGGCTGTGTTCTTCAAATTGGACGTTAAAAATGAAATCTCAAATGAAACCATTGAATTGGACGTTAAAAATGAAATCTCAAATGAAACCATTGAATGGAATTTACAATCCCTCCCTCTTTTCAGATATTCCATTTAGAGTTGGCTGTCTTTAAAGCTACATATCAAAATTTACATGAGTTTCTGTTGTGCCTTTTTTTGGTTGGTCTTGTTAGTTGCTTGGCATCTGACCCCATGCCTAAGGAGTCTGTTGATTATCACCATGTGAACTCATCCAAATGAGTTTTCTTTTCATGGCATATAACGGAAGATACAGCTTCCTTAAATCAAGTAGCTCTTTATTTATCTGTACTTTTCTTCTTTTGGTACCCTTAAAATGCTTCATATTATATAGTTTTGTTTTATAGCTATAGTGCCCATTCTTCTGTTAAAAATCTTCCATTTACTTTTCACTGAACTTCTGTAAACATTGAGTTGTATTGTGCTGTATTTTAAAATTAAATTGGGTTTTGATTACATGATGTTGTTGACTTTCAAATAGATTTACTCAGTTGCTTAAGGGTGGATTTACTTGATGTACAGCTATTCTATTCTTCCCATTGTCTTTTAGAAGTTCGAAAATATGATGTGAGTTTTTAAGTGTCTTTCTTCCGTTCTCTTCAGGAAGTGCTTAAAAAAACAAACAAATTGCAAAACAAATATAAAAGCAACTAACCAACCACACAAACAGCAGCAAAAAGCCCGGATGCTTGATCATAAGGTCTGTCTCCTGGTTTAGGCTCAAATAGACCAAGACTGTGATGATGGCACAAGACTGGCAAATCTTTTATTCTGTTATATGTAAGGGTGCTATAAGTCAGAGCTGACTCAATGTCCACTACCTAATAATTAATCTTAGATCTTTCAACTCCAACATAAATTTCAAATACACTATAGTTCTCAACTAATATCTTGGCTTCTCCCTATCATCATATATTCCATGCCAATTATTCCTTGGCTACCTACCAACTACATTTTCACTATCTAATAACATTGATCTCACATTTTAGAAAAAAAAGGGGCCACACACGTCATTATTGTATACATTTTCAAGCTCTAATATATCTTTTAATTCTTTTTGCAGATAGCATAGTACTTGTCTCGTGTATAATATTTTTACATATGTCCATTAAGCATACCAAATGATTCAGTATTAAATCTCTAACTAGAAAAAAAAAACAAATCAGGGTTCTCATCAAACTGCCCTTGGCATTCTCTGGTTATTTCTACTATAGATCATTTATGGATAGTATCTTTTTTCTACCTGGTGATTATTGAGTTACTATAAACTATACTGTGCCTCTATAAATAGCAAGAGAGAAAAATCCCTGTAAGTCCCAGGATTCTTGGAATAGCTGTGTCTGTGATTGAGTGTTCTCATCCTGTACCTTCAACCGGGCGCCAACTCAGAGCCCCTTTTGTCTAATAGAATGAAGCATTTCTGATTCCGAGCACCCTCCTAATTGTTGCTGTGTTTGAATCCCTTGTTCCAGTCCATCTCATGCAAGGTCTCCCTATTTCTTATCCTTTATTTTACCAAGTATAGTTTCCTTCTCTAGTAACTGGTCTTTCCTGATATGACGGGTCAAAAGTAAGTTAGAATAAATCTCATTGTCCTTTGCTTCTAAGTGCATTCTGGTTGTACTTCCTTCAAGATTAATTTGTTTGTTCTGGCAACCATGATATGTTCAATATTTTTTGACAATCCCACACTTTAAATTTTTCAATTCTTTAGCCTTTCTTTTGCACTGTCCAGGTTTCATATACATGCTTGAATTAATCATGGTTTCAAATCTTTAGATGGCCCACAAATTCTGGCCCCAGGGTTTGTTTTCCATTTGCAACCTCGTGTGGAAATTTTTCTTTTGGTCAAATTGTGAACCTGACCATACTAAACTATACGTAGCCAACCCAAATTAATTTGGAACATGAGTGAAATATCAAGGGCAAAGTTTCATTCTGATACTTTATCCAAGTCAGGTGGTGGAGATAGCACAGCACAGCGGGTTTCACTTTTATCTATTGCCAAACATCTGTAATCTCAAATGGGGACAGCAAGCAATGCTGTCACAGCTGACTCCTTAGGCTACATCCAGACTTCACTGCAACCCAGAAGCTAACTCAGAGGGTAGAAATAAACAGCTTTCTTTTATTCTCTTTCCCTTCTTTGTCAAATAGAGAAATCCCATGAAATCAGCATTTGCAGCATTCACTGAATATTAAACATATTCTGTTTATTAAACTTGTACAAATATTGCATCAAAAACTGTGTAACATCAGTTAGAAGCAATGGAGCCTAATTCTAACTCTCAGGGGTAGGCAATGTTGGTTCAATTGTAGAATCCTTGCCTTCCAGCCAATATTTTCTGACCACGCAACCCAAGTACAGCCACTACACTTGCCAGCAGAGACTTACTGAGTGTTGTAAAACTGAATGGTTTCAGGGAAGAATCCAGACTAAGGTGGAATAGGAAGAAAGGCCTGACAATATCTACTTTTGAAAATCAGCCAACGAATGGTCTCTGGTCCAAACTAATTATGGTGGATTCATCCAATCCAAAGTAGTTAACAAGAGCATTTTGCAATAAGTGAGTGGTGAGATCTCATCAGATTTTTTTTACCCAAGAAATTCAGAAATAGGGAGATATTTGGATATAAATTTCTTATGTTACTTTATAAGAAATATGACTAAGAGTTTCTTTCTCAAAGTAAAGTTAGTATTTAAAAACAGCTTTAGTGGCACGCAATCTACATTTCACACAACTCAGGAATTCAGTTATATCAAGAAAACTTGTACAATTAATACCACAATCCATTTTAGAATATTTCCTATCTCATACTCATTGTTACTAGTTCTTGACTTCCCCCAACCTCCTTTGTCACACCTCAAGAAACCAATGATTAAATAAATTGCTGTCTTTATGTATTCACCTATCCTGAATTTCAGACAAAAGCATACAATAGCAACAAATTAGCAATAATAACAACGTAAAACAGAAAACTTCAATAGAAGAGAAAGTAGAAAATAATGAAAACTAGAACAACTTTAAAAATGGGTCAAAAGGGAGATGAAATGATCATGTGTTAAGTTTTAATCTTATTGCATTTGCCATAATCCACAAAGTAAAGTTTATCCTAATGTCATGGATGAAGTAAAACATTTGAAACCTTCATTTACTGATGTGGCATGACTTAAAATGGGAAGAAACAGTGATAAATATCAATTAACATGTGGACTGGATGGAGTATGAAAATCTAGGAAAATTGGAAGTTGTCAAAAATTAAATAAAACAAGTAGCGATCAATATTCTAAGCATTAGAGAAGGGAAGTGCATTGAGAAGGGTGTTGGCCGTGTCCCATACCACCCCCAGGTAATTCCCCTGTGTTTTGTTTTTCCATCTCCACTCTCACTTGGTTTCTTCATCCCGAACCTGCTTTACTTTGCTCATGACTGTTCAGAGTTCTTCAGGCCCAAGTCCTAGGTCTGTTGCAAAGAGTAAATCTGACAAACATGGTCTACTATACTTATAAAAACCATTTCTTGATATAAGTCGATTTTTTTAAATCAAGAAAATGATGCATGCAGTTGAAAAAGGAGACAAGTTCAGGCAGATTCCAAGTTCATGGTTCAGATGTTAGACTGGAGGCTTCTAATTACTCCCTTATGAATTCAGGATTTTCAGCGTAGTGTCATGTTTAGTTATTCCAGAAGTCAGACGGCTGGCCACTGATGACTCCCAGGATCTGCAGGCAATATGGCAGGCCACAGTCTCAAGTCCAAAGAACTGGAGATGCATAAGCAAGATGCAGGGTCCAGAACAAGAAAAAGCAAGAAAGCCTTTCACCACATCTACTTATAATGGAAACAGTATACATACATCTTGCTGGTTAATATACTAGGAAATTTCTAGGTCCTAACTGCTGAAACATTGGACATACTGGCCCAGCCAAGTTGACACAAAATCTAATTATCACACCATCTCACCTTTTGTTAAGTATCAAGTCTGTTCAAATCATAGGGACCCTATGCATAAGAGAACAAAATGCTTCCTTTTCCAGTGCCACTGTCATGATTTTTTTCTATGTTTGAGGCCATTGCTGCATTTTCCTGACCCTTCACTTTACCAAGCATGGTGGGACTGGTCTCTCCTGACTACATAAAGTATGAAAGATGAAATCTTGTCATACTTGCCTCTCAGGTGTTCTCAAGGGCATTCAAGAGCACTCAGGAGCCCACAGGAGAATGCTTCTTCCAATATTGATTTGTTGGTCATTTTGGCAGTGCATGATAATTTAAATATTTTTTGTCTGTACCACAATTTGAACACATTGATTATTCTTCTGTCTTTTAAATAGAATATCAAACTTTTTCTTCTATTTTTTGAATATCAAACTTTCATCTGCAGATGAAGCAATTGAAAATACCCTGGCTTGGATCGGGCACATCTTAGTCCTCAAAAGAGGACTTAGGCTTCAAATTTATCAAATTTATCATTTGATCTCTTGACTCCTGCTTTCATGAGTGTTAGTTGAGAAAGCAAACAAAACAATATTCTTGACACTTTCAGTCATTTTCCATTTATCATGCTATTATCTATTCATCCAATTGAAAAGATTGTAGTCTTCTTTATGTTGAGTTGTAATTTATACTGAAGACTGGAATCCTTGGACTTTATCAGCAACTGTTTCAAGTCTTCCTTACCTTCAGTAAGGAGGATTGCATCATCTGCATATTACAGATTATTAATAATTCCTCCTCCAATTTTGATGCCACATTCTTCTTCAAAAAGTCAGCTTTTCTGATGATTATCTCAGCATAATGATTGAATAAGAATGGTGGGAGAATACAACCCTCTTGTACACTGCTTTTTCCTGATTTTAAACCACATGGTATTCCCTTGTTCTCTTCACACAACTGCCCTTTTAATCAATGTATAAGTTCCAAATGAGCACAATGTGTTTGGAATTCCAGCTCTTCTCAAGGCATTCCACAGTCTGTTATGATCCTCACAGTCAAAAGCCTCTGCACAGTTCTTACAACACAAATATCTTCCCCCGTATTCTCTGCTTTTAGCCAAGATCCATCTGACTTCAGCAATGATAGCCCTTGTTCCATGTCCTCTTCTGAATCTGACCTGCTCCTATAGCAACTCTCTGACAATGTCCTCCTGCAACCATTGCTGGGTGACATTCCGTAAAATGTTACTTGCTTGTGATATCAATTATATTGCTCTACATTTTGAGCCTTCTGTGTGGCTACTTTTATTTGGAATGAATATAAATATGGGTGTCCTCCAGTGACTTTACCAAGTGACTGTCTTACAGTTTTCCTGGCATAGATGGGCGAGTGCTTCCAGTACTTCATCAGCTTTTCAAAGCATTTCAATTGGTATTTCATCATTTTCTGGAGCCTTGTTTTGGCTAATACTTTCAGTTCAGCTTGAAACTCTTTCTTTGGCATTATCGGTTCCTGTTCATATACTCTTTCCTGAATTGTTAGAAAGTCGACTAGTTCTTTTTGGTACAGTGGCACTGTATTTTCATCATCTTTTGATGCTTCTGGCATCATTCACTATTTTGCCCTTAGAATATTTCAATATTACAGCTTTTAAGTTATGCCGAGCATTTGCTTCTCTTTTTTTTTATTTTCTAACTCCAGGTCTTTGAATTTCCAAACTACGAACAGACCACGAAGAAGAAATGGGCTGCCCACTTTGAGGGAAGTAGCAGCTGAAAGCCTTATGTGTAGCTTCTTAGAAACCATTTCTCAGGGGCTGAGTCCTGGTGGCGTAGTGGTTGAGTGTGGACTGTGGCCCACTGGCTTGGCGGTTCAAATCCAACAGCAGCTCTCCAGGAGCAAGACTGGGCCTCCTACTCCCACCAGAGGGCAGTGATGCCTCCTCCCCCCAAACAAAACAAAACAGAACAGAAAAACATTTCTCTCCTGGTCCTACACTGTTTACACTGTTTGGTTTACACTGTTTACACTGTATACACTGTTTACACTGTTTACACTGTTTGGTTTACACTGTTATAGTATCTGAAATTTACCTATAGGGATGGTTTTGTTCTTTTTGAGGCCATCTTTGCCTATCCTGGGCTATTTCTCTTGCCTATTGAAGTTGGTAATCAGTTTTTCCATTTCTTTGAAGAATGGTGCTGGCCCTTAGACCAGGATTATATTGAAGTGGTAGATTGTTTTGGGTAGTGACAGTTTCAAAATATTGAGTCTTCTTATTCTTCCATTTGCATAGATTTTTGGTTTCTTTTCATAATTTTATGTAGTTTTCTTCATACAGGTCTTTTTTTGGGGGGTGAGGTGGGGTTAGATTTATTCCTAGGTATTTCAGTTTTTGCATGGCTATTGTGAATGGTATTGATTTCTTGATATCTCTTTTGGTATTCCCATCACATTTTTTAAGGAATCCAAGTGATTTCTGCTTGGTAATCTTGTATCCTGCTACTCATTAAACTCCTCTATTGTTTACAGAAATTCTGTTTTAGAAACCTTAGGATTCTCAATAGATAAAATCATATCATCTGCCAATAGAGAAAATCATATCATCTTCTATCTTACCAAATTGTATTCCCTTGACAGCTGGCCATTGTGTATGGTACTCCCAGTACCATGCTGAATACCTGGAGATAAGGGACATCCTTATCAGGTTCCCTTATTTAGTGGAAATGTTTTCAGCTTTTCTCCATTGAGTGTAATATTGGCTATTTTTTTATATGGCCTGAATTATATTGAGACTTCTCCCTTCTAGTGCTATCTTGAGAGTTTTTATTAGGAAAAGATATTGGATGTTATCAAATCTTTTATCTCCATAAATTGATATGATCATATGATCCATATCCTTTTTCTTGTTAATGTGGATTATGTTAATTGTGTTTTGAACATTGAACCATCCCTGCCTTCCCAGTCTGAATCCCATGAGGTCGCAATGTATTATTGTTTTGATATGTTGTTGGATTCTACTGGGCAAGGGTTTTTTTTTTTTTTTTGACTATTTTTGCATCTCTGTTGTATTTCTCTGTGTGGGGTCTTTGCCTGGTTTTGGTGTCAGGATGATGCTGGCTTCATAGAAGGAGTTTGGGGGTCATTGTCCCTTTCTGTGCTCTGGAAGAGTTTGTGGAGGATTGATGTCAGTTCTCTGAATACTTGGTAGAGTTCTCCTGTGAAGCCATTTGGACCAGGGCTTTTTTCAGTTGGGAATTTCTTGAAGATCTTATGATCTATTTCGTCTTTTGCAATAGGTCTGTTCAAATTCTCAATTCTTAATCCACACGTGTTAATTTGGGAAGAGTGCAACTTTCTAGGGATTTTTTTTCATGTTTTCCAAATTATTGAGTTTGTTAGCATACAGTCTTTTTTTTTGGGGGGGGGGCATCACTGCCCTCAGGTGGTGGGAGTAGGAGGCCCAGCCTTTGCTCCGTGGAGCTGGAATCGAACCTCCATCCCAGTGGGCCGCAGTCCCGCGCACAACCACTACGCCACCGGCGTTCAGTCCAACATACAGTCTTTTGTAGTGTTGCCTTATTAATCTTTTTATTTCATTAGGGTCTTACGTGACTTCCTTTATTTCATCCCAAATTCTAGATATTGACATCTAGGCCTTCTTTTCTTTGCTAATTTTCTAGTGGCTTGTCAATTTTGTCAATTCTTTTAAAGAACTATTTGGACGAGGCCTTTTTTTTTTTTTTGCTTCATTCATTTTTTTTCCTATTGTTTTTCTGTTTTTCATGTAGTTTACTTCTGCTCTACAATTTATGATTCTTTGGTTGTTGGAAGGATTCTGATGTTGACGGTGTTCTAATTGCTGAAAGGTGCTGTGTTAAGGTGATAATCATTATTCTCTCATATTTCCTCATATGTGCATTTATTGCAATAAAGTGACCTTGGATAATTGCCTTTGCTGCATCTTTTGGTATGTTGTGTTGCCATTCTCATTGCTTTCTAAAAACTTCGTAATTTCTTCTCTAATTTAGGCTATTACTCATTCTTTTTTGAGAAGTATTTTCTGATTCTCCAAGTGTTTGTCTTTGTTTTTATTTTTCTTTCTGTGGTTGATTTCCAACTTTATGACACTATAGCAAGTGAAGATGTTTGAATGATCTTTATGTGTTTGAATTTTCTCAAGCTTGCCTTATGTCCCAGCATGTGGTCTATTTTAGAATGTGAGCTGTGTGCATTGGAGAATTTGTTGTTGCTGTTTTGCTGTTGATTGGAGAACTCATAAAATATCAAGGAGGCTGAGTTGTTTGATTGTGTTGTTCAGATTTCTGTTTCTTTTTTTGAGTTTTTTACCTGTTAACCTATCTTATAATCTATCTAATAATACTGGTGTATTGAAATCACCTACTGTATTTGTTGATCTGGTGATTTCTCTTTTCATCTCATTGAGGATTTGTTGGATGAATTTCAAGGGTCTTTCATTGGACTGCATATACATTTATTATGTTCATAGTTACTTGTCTATTGATTCCTGGAACATTATATAATGCCCATCTTATCTCTAATATTATCATGTACGTTGAAGTCTATTTTGTCTGAAATTCATATTGTCACCCCTGCTTCTTTTTTTATTGTAATTAGTTTGGCAAATTTTTGCCAGTCTTTGACACTGCCAGTCTTTGACACTGAGGCTATTTTTGTCTATGAGTTTTAGATGTGTCTCTTGAAGGCAGCAGATTGTTGGATTTTGTTGTCTAATCCAGTCTGCATCTCTTTGCCTTTTAATTAGGGGGTTTAGAGGATTAGCAATCAGTGTAACTAAATCTAAATGTAGATTAGATGCTATTAGCTCTTACTATTTTTGTTTGATATTTTCCTTTCTTCCCCTTTCATATGGTGGTGGTGTGTGAGTTTAATCTTCTCTTAGTTTCATCACTAGATATGTAATGTTTTTGGTTACTGTATTCATTGTGTTGCTTTCTGGGTGGTTTTACACCCTGTGGTGGTCTTATGTTTGTTGTGCTACAGTTGTTAGTTTTCTGTTCATAAAGAATAGGAAAATACTTTTTATAATGATTTTTGTTTACAAATTCTTTAAATATTTCCTTATTTGATAAATGTTTATTTCTCCTTCAAATTTGATGGAGAGCTTTGATGGATAAAGGATTCTTGGAATGCAGGTGTATGAGACACTCCAATTTCCTCTTTCCTGCATGCCCTTGGTGGAAAGGTCTGAGGTTATTCTTCTCAGTTTACCTTTATATGTGAAGGCTTTTTTTTTTTCTGTAGCAGTTCTCACAATTCTCTTCTTCTCCTGGAAGTTGGATAATTTGACTGCTATATGTCTCGATGTGTTTTTAGGAGAGGGGGAGGTTAATTGGTGTTCTCTTCTTCTTGATTGGTCATCATTTCCTCCTTCGTGATACTGAAGACATTTTCTTTCAAGAATAGCTTTACTATTTTTACTGTAGGCTTATTTCTTTTTTCCTGTTCAGCCACTCCAATAATTCAAATATTGTTTCACTTCATGGTACCCACAGTGTCCTCAGACTTTCTTCAGATTCTTTTGCTTTTTTGTTTGATTGCTTTTGTTCGCTGAATTCTGCTTGTTTATCTTCAAGTCCACTGCTTTGATTTTCCATTTCTTCTATGGTTAGATCTTTCACCTTGTTCCTTAATTCTGCTATGTCATTTCTTAACTATTGGATTTCCCTTGTGAGGATGTTAATATCTCCATCTTTTCACCTGTTTTCAGGATTGATCTCTTAATTTCTTGTTAGGTCCTTGGCATCATTTTTTTTTAATTCTCTATCCTCCAATGCAAGGGCTTCTCTGTTTAATCCATTTGATTTAGATAGTCTTCAACAATCGACTTTTGTTTCCCTTGATTCTTTGTAGCAGCTGCTGATGTTGGCTGTTGTTTATGTCACACAGTGGGTGAACTAGGTGATGTATAGGCTTCTGGAATGTGTAGGGTGAGGACAGGGTGCCTTTTAGGTTAGTTGTGCACCAGAGGGGTGCTGGAAAAGGTATTGTGTGTAGATGAGGAGAGAGTGTTAGATGAGTAAGGTGAAGAGGATATAGATGCACGGGAGTTGGCTTTAAGTGATGGTATTAATCTTAGAAAGACTTCCTGTTAGGTATAGTAATTTTTAATGAGTTGGAGAAAAGGGTAATGGGAAATGTGACTTTACATGGTAAAGTAAAGGAGAATGTGTGTTACTGAAGTGAATGAAGCAGGTTCCAGAGGTTATGAAGGTTGGGTTAGTGAGGTGATATATTAAATCTATGAGTCAAATTAGTTTTTGAGTCTATATATTATGTAGGAAGAGTACAGTCCTTCTGTCATTGTGTTTATAGCAGAAAACTCCTTTATATTAGATTTGTGCACAATTCAGAACTATCTCCTCCTTACATATGATCCTGGGTGGAAATGGGCTATTGTAGGGGATGCCCCCAGGAGGAGGGGCATCCTATCAAGAGCATGATGTGACTAGGACAGTGGATGCCCATGTCCACCATCTGCCTACCCAGTGGCAGGGAAAACTGCTGGGCAATCTGGAAATGCTAGGTTCTATTTTTACTGGAAAGGAGTGTTTTGTATTTCCTTTCTCAAAAGAAAATAGCAACAAAGCTTAGCAGCCTTTTGGGGCAGTGTTTCTGCCTCATTTGTGCTGCATTTCTCTCTAGATAACTGCCATATCTATCTGGAGAGCTTATTCTAGCCCATGCTATCAGGGGAGTGAGTCAGGCCTCAGTAAGGGATTATCACGATGGATTTCTGTTTCTATTTAGTGGGCCACTGCTGATTCCAATGTCCAAGATCTCCAGAGCCTGCATGGGCAACCATGGGATGCCCTTGAGGGACAGACTACCTTGGGCTACTTTCCCACACTGGTGACTTACCAAACCTAGAGGGGAGAGGGGGGAAGAGGATGACAATGCAGATAATGTAGGGGTGGGCACTGGGAGAAAGGAATGCATGCATGGTGAGCACAGCTGAGTTCTCCATAGGAGGACTGGCGAATATCCTGGGGTGCTACAGGTCCAGGTCTCACACCCAAGTTGCCTAATTGGCCCCTTCCAGTTATCATGGGAACTCCAGGTGTGTGACTCTTCATTCGTGCCATCTTCCCAGAAGCCCCTGTTTATTTGTGTTCATAGGTTTTCTCTTTGCAATTTCTTGGCTTTTTCTTTTCTAAGGAATTACAAAATAAGTAAAGCCGTTGTATGTTTAATAGATGCACTCTTTCAACCTCTCTCATAATTTCCTTTGGTCCTTGAGATGTTCTTCATTCATACTGCTAGAAGTGTGCCTCAAATAACTACTGTCGTGATAGCAAACTGACAGGAGGTACCATTTTCTTAATAGGATCTATTTTAAAATAAAATTTCTTCAAAATAAATTGGAGAGAAAAAGGATTTGGGGGATATGATTATTATTTTCACCTTCGTTGTCAACTGCTAACTGCTCTCCCTTTATTTGTGGTAAAGTTACAACTCTAATGTCTTAATTTTGCTAGCTGAGAACTTTAGCTTCATATCCTTTTTTTTCAATTTTAATACCTTTATTAGATAATCAGTCACTAGTGTTCATCCGCGTTGACTGTCAGTAGATTTTTGAAAGCAGTGACAGGTACCTAGGTAACCAATGTGCGGAGCTTGTTTGGGGAATCTTCATCTTCATTATGTTTCCTGGACAACCGCACGCAGATATGTTATGGGATGTTCCTGATTCCTTTGGCCCAGACAGCTTTGTGGAGCCTGGTGTTGATTCGTACATCTGGTGTCCACATGCCCTTTAGAGTGAACTTCCAACTCTTCCTGAGTGCCCTAGGGACACACTTCTTGAAGCCCTCTCCCTGGACGACCTTTGTGAATGTTGATGGTATGCTCTCTGGTCATGACCTCATTGATAGCTGAACAGTCCTTCTTCTCACCGTGAGCTATATTGCCGGGACCAGCCTGGAAAGGAAGCAGCTTCACATTTGTTTAGAAAAAGTTTTCTATCCCTCTTTCTTTAGAGTCTTGTTATATTTATGATAAAAACTTAAAAGGGATAGTAGCTCAAAATATTATCGCTCCAAAAGGGCTCATTGACCTTTCATGATGGAATTCAAGTCTGGATTCTGTAGGAGTAAGCATGGTTACAGTAGATAAAACAGCACACCAAAAGCAGATATTTGGGGTCACATGATTGTTGGGAACTTAGGGGAATCTCTTTGGGTACTTCTGAATTCAAATAAAGCCCATTTGGAATTTCTTCTCTAAAAGCATCTTATTTAGTCCCAAGACTGAATAAGAGGTAGATTTAAATGATGGTGCTGGAAAAGAGTATTGAAAGTCTGATGGAGTGCCAAAGAACCAGTCTTTCTCAAAAGAAGGACTGCTGGAAGGCACCTAGGGGGAATGGTGGTGAGATTTTGTCTCCTGAATCTTGTCATATTATTAGGAGCGACCAGTCCCTGGAGAAAGATAATGTGCTTGGTAATGTGGAAAGGCAGGAGTAAAGAGGAAGTTGACTGATTCAATGGCTTGATGCAATGGCTGCAACAATGTGCACAAACATCAGAAGAGCTGTGATGATGGCACAGGACTGGATGATCTTTCCTTCTGGTGTTTATAGGTCTGCTATGAGTAGAACACATAGCAACAAAAGGCAACAGTTACCAAGGTCACAGCTAGTCAGTTATTTCACTCGACAATAACATAAAAAAGTACAAATGACGACTCCTTTTTAGAGAGCATGCCCCACAGCAAAAATGCTAAGACTGGACATTTTAGGGACAGACCATTTTTATCTCTACTTTTATTAAAGAAAGATCTGAGAGCATCCTTTTTCCTGCAACTGTCCTAACTTCCTGTTCTAGCAATGTACTAGACATGAAATTCATCACTGGACACCATCTGCTTTTAACTTCTATCAAGAAGGGAATGCCATTCAAAGATCATTTGGAATTTGTCTTGACTGTGATGATTTGGTGCAGAGCAGTTTTAAAGATAATGCCAGGATCGTTCAGTTTATTAACGGCAGCTTATTTCATCATTGTTGATTTTCAGTTGTTGCCTCATGCCTTCTATGACAATTTCTGTATCCAAGACTAAGCTAAGAGGAAACATTTTATTCCTGTGCTCTGTTACTGCTTGAATACAGTCTTTTTTTAAATGATAATATTTGCCTCATACAAAGAACTTGTGTTCTGCAGGAGTAATATTTGATGCATATGAGAGCTATACTAAAGTTGTAAAGGATTTCATTTTACTTGAATTCTGTTGTCATTGTCTACAGAAGCAGGAAGGGACAAGAAATAAGGAGGCTGGGCAATGGTAAACACAGAGAGGAAGTGGAAAGGGTACATATACATAGTGAGGATTGCCATCGTTATCAAAACACAATGCATATGAGCTATTGAATAGAAAGGCAATTTGCCCTCTTAACTCACTCAAAGCACAATTTAGCGAGAGTGTGTATATAGGCTGGATTGTCTAGCGATACAAAAGTAGTGATACTCTTAGAAGTATAAAAATAACTTGATATCAAGAATTAGTTTTATATAAAGATGGAATTCCAGCTAAACTGGAAGTCTATGGATCCAATACTAGCCGGATTCCTCTTTACATTCTTGGGGTTACAGGCCAATGGCACAGAAAGAAGATTTGGGGAGCAGGGAGATCACAGGTCAGTGGGTACACAGTTTTGTGGATCTAAGCTCAGTGACAGCATCGCCAGCTCTCTGAGTCAGCTGCCCACCTAGGGCCACCTGTGGAGACAAGCACAGTGTCCTAGCAAGAATGAAGGCAAAAGAGAAGAGAGGACGAAAATCTTCTTGTATATTTTATAGAAAACCCATCCCCTAGGGTGGCATCCTCAGATTGTGATCTGGTGGAAAGGTTGGACTCTACCCCTACACTTTCACACAGGTTCAAGTTGGCATAAAATTTAACTGCATGAGAGAGAGAGAGAGAGAGAGAGAGAGAGAGAGAGAGAGAGAAGAGAACAAAATTATCTAACAATGGACTCATGCAGAAGAAAGAGGGAGGGTGGGAGGAAGAGAAGGAAAGAAGGAAAAAAAAAGCAGATGACATACCAAATTGGGCAAAAATACTGCATAAGATCACTTGAAAGTGTTAAAAAGCAAATCTGTCATTTTAAGGCCTAAGGTGCACCCAACAAAACCCAAGTCATAGTAGTTCCAATAGCTTCACAATGCTTATGAAAGCTGGATAATGAATAAATGAGAAAGACCAAGGAAGACTGCCTTTGAATTATGGTGTTGGTAAATAATGTTGACTATGTCATGGACTGCAAGAAGATAAAGAGACCAATCTGTATTGTCATGAAAACAGAATGTTTCTTTTTTAAAAAAAATCATTTTATTGGCGGCTCATATATATATATATTTTTTTTCACAATACATAAATACATATATTGTGCCACATATGTTTGCATGCCAGTCACTGTCATCATTCTCCAAACATCCTCTTTTCCACTTGAGCCCTTGACATCAGCTTCTCATCTTTCCCTCTCCATCCTTGCTCTCCCCACCCCCACCAACCCTCAATACTTTCTAAATTATTATTGTTTTGTCATAACTCCACTGTCTGGTGTCTCCCCTCGCCCACTCCACTGTCTGGGAGGTGGGAAGTTATGTGTAGATACTTGTAGTTGGCTCCCTCTCTCTAGCCCACCTTTCCTCCACCCATCCAGTAGCTCCACTCTTACTACTGGTCCCAACGGGTTCAACTGTCCTGGGTTCACCGTATTTCCATTTCCCATCTCTACCAGTGTACCTCTTTCAGTCCAGATGGATTTGTGAGGTAGAATGGATTTGTGAGGTAGTTGGGGGGAGGAAGCCTTCAGGAACTAGAGGAAAGTTGTATGCTTCATTGCCACCTCACCGGCTTGAATGACCTGTCCCCTGTGAGAGGGTGTCCAATTACCCACAAGTGGCCCTTAGATCCCCACTCTGCTCTCCCCCTCATTCATAGTGATGTGATTCTTCTTCTTTGATACTCGATACTGCTCCCTTTAACCCCCTGTGATCACACAGGCTGGTGTGATTCTTCCATGTGGGCTTTGCTGTTTCTGGGCTAGTTGGTCACTTGTTCACCTTCAAGCCTTCACAATCCCAGATACTTTATCGTTTGGTAGCTGGTTGCCATTGGATTCCTCCTTTCTGTCTGCGTCTGCTCCCTTTTATCTTCAGTGTCATGTTGGGAGGGTGGGCACATACAGATATGCAGAATGTTTCTGAGAATTGAGAATGATGAGACTTGTCTTAGTTACTTTGTACATCTTTTCAGAGGGGATCAATCTCTGTTAGGAGGTCATGCTTGATAGATTGCCAGTGAGCAGAGAGAGAGGGAGAGGAAAGTCCTTAAGGAGATGGTCTAACACACTAACAGTAGGCTCAAATATAGCAGGACCCAGGAGTGTTTCATTCTGTTCTTAAAAGGGGTCCCTATTTGTAAAAACCAACTTGATGATACTGGACAGCATGGATAATAATCGTAAGTGGATAGAATCAAAATGTCAAAATCAAACGAAGACATGTTTTTTTTCTCAATGTTAAGTTACACCTGTAAATAAAAAAGAAAAAGACTTCAATCTGCATTGTTCAACAGAAGATCTGATTTTCTATGTTGTATTTGACCGATAGGAGTCCCTGCATTGTTAAGTGGATAATGTGTTTGGCTGAAACCGAGAACCTGGAGATTGGAGTTGACCCACAGGGACTTTGGCAGAAAGGCCTGGCAATGTACTTCCTAAAACCCAGTCATTGACAACATGTGGAGCACAATGCTGTTCTGATGCACATTGGATAGCCATGAGTTGGAATAGACTGAGCAGCAATTTGTTTTTGTTCTCTCCCCTTTCATTAATTTGCCTAATCCTGAATCAGCATTGATTTTATGATTATAAGGGAGTTTTTGCATATCTATTTTATGCTCAAGAAACCTTGGAGTATTGTGGATCCTTAGAGCCTTGGGCTACTACTGAGTGCTGGGGAGAAAGAAGCAGCTATCTGTCTGTACCCATAAGGATTAAGCACCCTATATAGACTGCTATGCATTGGAATCAACTCAATGGCAGAGATTTTTTGTCTTTTAAACATTACATATACTTACATATGTGTATACAACAAGGCCTAGATATGTAATCTTAGAATCCTTTCTGAATGGTACTACAGAAATTTCCTAAGGATGATACCTATATGCATTACTGTTAGTACATTTTCCCAGTTTAAAAAAAAAAAACCAATGAAATTTAAAAGAAGAAATGGCTATTTGTAATCTTATAATTCATACTATGTAATACTTGAATTCCTTTTTTCCTCTTGTAGATATTAAATCAATCATGTACTGAAGTCTTGGAACTGAAACCTTCAATTGTCTGTGTGGAGGGTAAGTATATTTGGAATATAAAAATACCATGAAGGCTGAGCCCCAGTGGCATAGTGGTTGAATGTGGGACTGTGGTCCACAGGGTTGGCTGTTCAAATCCAGCAGCAGCTCACCAGGAGAAGGCTGGGCCTACCACTCCCACCAGAGGGCAGTGATTCCCCCAAAACAAAACAAAACAAAAATATCATGAAATAAATTGGACTTTTTTTTTCTAGGTCTGAATTTCATGTTGGGAAGCAAATAGAAACGTTAGCCTTTTTAGCATCTTTTTCTGTAAGGACTTAAAAATAATTCCTTGAAATATTTCTATTTTAAATTTGTTTTCTTTATAATATTGGAGTGTTATTTTAAATAATGAGTATATTTTGTGACAGGCTTTTAGAACCTTTTGTGTACTTTATACATTATCGAGACCTTTCCTATGGCAAGCAAAATTCAATATTAGATATTTCCTTTTCTTTGATTATACATAGAGTCATATATCTCTGGACTTTGAACTCTGTGCTTTAATGACTTGGCCACTGTACACTGCCTGCCAGCTCAGGGTGCATAAGGAAGGGACTTACTCATTTCTGTGGGGAAGAAAGCAGGTGGCTCAACTTGGGCTGCGGTGCAACAGCCATCCTTACCCAAAGACAGTGTGGTGCTCTCTGGCAAGTCTTTTGCTTTTACTTTATGTAAAAAAGGAAATTATTGAGTCTGTTAGAGGATTGCTACGAGTCCGTGGCGATTGGCTTGTTTTTCATTTTGGGTGATGTGTCTGCAGTGTGTGAGACAGTCTTCTCCTCTGTCTCCTGAGGAGCGGCTTGCGGTTTTGAACCTCTGGCTTGATGAGTAGCAGCAGAAAGCTTATGCCATGACACAAAGACATGCCGTTTGCTGGAGAAAGACAAAGGATCAGTAAAAAAGAGGGTGGCCCTCACAGGATTGGATGGACACAGCAGAAAACATGGTCTCCAGCAGAGCCACGCCTGTGAGGATGGGGCAGGACTGAGCGGTGCATCAAGGGTCACTATGAACCAGAGCCCCCGAGTGGCACATAGCAGCAACAGCAGCAGCACCAGTCAGAAGAGCCACAAAAGGATTACAGGAACATTTGCAGCTAAGCACCAAGAGTTTAGCTACCTATGAAGATATGTTATCACTCAGTGCTTCTAGAGCAACATTGTTGCACTCTACTGATGTTTATATAGATGAGATGCAATAAGTTAAATCCACTTTTTTGGATAGGATACAATAAGTTAATCAACTTCTTTTAGGGACTTTCAAAAGTCCCAAAGTCTTGACTTTTGATTACATCATAAATTTGTGTACAACAGAAAATGAAGCCAGATTTAGTAAATATGTGAAAGTATTAAAGAAGTATTCGGCAATAGGAATTACTGATTAAACAAGCTAAACATTAAAAAAAGGCTTCAAGACTGGCTTCAGAAACAAAGAACAATGATAACTAATCTTTCTTGTATTCTCCGTACTTTATGCACCTAACGTAAAGTAAGTAAATTTTTCTGCCTGATAATAGTTTTCAAAAGAAAGAGAATTTGAGGGAGGCTTGTGTTTCATCTAGATGAGTATGACTGTTCACACTTTAACTCTAATATTGTAATTGGTACAGGGAGCATTTTACGGTTAAAACATGAAATAATGCATCTTTTTAAGACACTAATTGGAAGTGCCACTGCATTTCCCTTGAGGATCTAAAAATCAAGTAGATTTAGATATATACTCATTGAGATCATTTGGCTGAATAGTGTGAACCAACTTCCGACAATTCTATGTACGTGGATACTTAATTTTCAACTTGTCTTTTTATTTTGGGGGGGGGGGAAGTACAAGAGGTGTCAATGGGAGCAGGTATCAGGCATCTAGGATCCAGATGAAAACCATCTCTAAAGTGAAGATGGGATGTGGAGGACTGGAGTGGAGACCCAAAGCCCATTTGTAGACAATTGGACATCCCCTCACAGAGGGGTCACAGGGAAGAGATGAATCAGTCAGGGTGCAGTATAGCATCGATGAAACACACAACTTTCCTCCAGTTCTTTGGTGCTTTCTTCACTCCACTATCATGACTTCAATTCTGCCTTATAAATCAGATTACATCAGAGCATGCACATTGCTACAGATAAGAGCCTGCCATACAGGGGATCCAGGATAGATAAACCCCTCTGGGCCAACAAGGAGAGTAGAGATGCCAGGAGAATTAGGGGAGGGTGGGGAGATAACTCGGGAATTGATCACAAGTATAAAACCAGAATCTCCTCCTAGGGGGGACGAATAATGGAAAAGTGGGTGAGGGGCAAAGGAGGACAATGTAAGATATGGGAAAAATAATCTATAATTTATCAAGGGTGGGGGACAGATGAGGAAGAAATGGGGAGCTGTTATCAGGGGCTCAAGTGGGAAAAGAATGCTTTGAAAATGATGATGGCAGCATATGTGCAAATGTGCTTGACCATTGCATCTCGGCCTTTTGGCTAAGATTAAGGGTAATGTGCTTGACAACTGGATGAATGTAGGGATTGTGATAAACCCCAAATAAAGTATTTTTTAAGTGTATGAAATGTTTCTCTTTTCTTTGCTAGAGGCATTTAATGTTGTTTTGAATGGAAGAGGATTCTTGTTGGGGAACAGAAGTGACAATCTGGTTTGCACATATACTGCAAATGACACATACAAAAGATGTAGGTATTCCCATCATCTCCTTTTTCTTTTAATGTCTGCACATTTCATAACCAAATGCATTGTTTGTCCTTTAAAGCTAGCTGTACTAAAAACGTTAATAAAAGAGAAAGAAATCAAGTACTGTAAACCACTATTATGGTAGTAATAGCAACTATGTAGTAGCTGTTGAACGATGGCAATGTTTGTTCATAAATAAATACATTTTGGGTCTTATGTAAATTGACTCCAGGATCTCTGGTGGCGTCGTCGAGCTGATCATCCCAAGGTCAGTTGTTTGAACCCACCAACTGCCTTGTAAGAGAAAGAGGAGGCTTTCTGTGTTTGTAAAGATTTACAGCTTCAGATATCTGAAGGAAGGCATTCTTCTCTAACTGAGAGGGTTGCCCTGGGTTGGAATTCATGGGAAGGCAATGGGCTTTTTAGGATGTCCCTTCATTTTACATAGGATGGTCTGTGACTCAGACTGGAACTGGCTTGTCTCCAGTCACACAGCTAATCTTGGGCAGACCCATTCACAGTTGTTCTGCCTGCAGTCTGCGTTAGACTGCCTAAATTCATACTCTTTCCTTAGCTATATTTCTTGTTATTCTTGCCTTCGCATCTAAAGCTCTCAGACAACATTACTACTTAATGCTGATTTTACTGCCATTTGTTTTATCTGTCTTCCCAAGAATGCTTTTTGCCTTGTGGTTCTTTTGTAACCAGCATAGTGTTTGCTGAAAATTCTCATATTTAGGACATGAGGTTTTATTTTCCTTTCCCTGATTAGTAAAATATTTTTATCCTCATTTGGAGAAAGTCCTCTTTCTAAAAGGACTGGTAGTTTTCTGAGCCATTGATTGTCCATGTAAACCCTTGTTCTTGATGATTGATTGTATTACGTTTTGGGATTTTATCCTGGAATGCAGTCTTTATAACTTTGTACAAATTTGGTGGGGTTATTTTGTGAGAGGTTCATCTCCTCTTTTATTGTTTATGCAATCATCCTAATGTTTGCAGTTAGCAGTTTTGGCCACAGAGAGTAAAAGTTCAATATGTTTTTACTAAATAAAAGTGATGAAAATCTCAGTGTGGTGAATGTGGTAAAGTCTCCTCCTTCCTTATTTAGAACACTGTTCTGCTACAGTCAACCCTGTGTGTAGCGAAATCCCATTATAAACCATTCCACAATGGAATAAAACAAAATTATTTTTATTTAGTAGCTGTGGTACCAATACAGAAGTGATCTATATGTTATATTTATCTGTATGTAACTATTCTAAATTTTGGTGACAATAAATAGCATTTCATGTGTAAATGTGTAATTTGTTGCTATTGAATGCATCCTTAAATTTATGCCAACTGAAGAAGAATGGGGTATCAGGACTGGAGAAAGGCTTATTATCAAGCTGAGATATGCAGTTGAAACTCCCTTGCCTACTGAAAATGAGGAGGACTTAAAGCAATTGCAGAGATGATCAGGGGTTGCCGTTTTTATCATGGATGAAAAAGAAGTTCCAAATCCTCAAAATTGAACCAATGGTAACATCATGATAAATGGAGAAAGGGTTGAAGTTGTCAAGGATTTTGTCTTGCTTTGATCCATAATCAATGCTCATGGAAGCAGCAGTCCAGAGATCAAAAGACGTTGCATGCGGTAAACCTGCTGCAAAAGACGTTTTTAGAGTACTGGAAATGAAGGATGTTACTTGGAGAGGACTAAGATGTGCCTGCCCTGAGCCGTGATATTTTCCATTGCTTCATACGTGTGTGAAAAAGGGGACATTGAATAAAGGAAATGGAAGAGTAACATGCATCTGACTTAGGGTGCTGGGGGAAAATATTAAAAGGAACATAGGCTGTTAAATAGACAAACTGCCTTGACAAAATAGGGTCGGAGTGCCCTTCAGAGGCAAGAATGGTGAGACTTCATCTTATCTCTTTGGGGAATGTTGTCAGGGGAGACCAGTCCATGAAGAAGGACATCATGTTTGGTAAAGTAGAGGGACAGCAAAGGAAGAAAAGATGCTCAAGGAAGTGGATTGATATCATGACAGCAACAATAGACTCAAGCCTGGGGACACTTTTTAGGATCTCTCAGGTCTGGGCAGTGTATCATTCTGTTGTCCATAGGGTTACTGTGGACCAGAATTGACTTGACTGCACTTAACAACAACAACAACAACAACATCAATGAAATATATAAGCTCTTACCACATTCTACTTTATTTTCTTTTTCGTTTTTATTGGTATCTTTAGAAAATTTTTATGCGTATGTGTCTAATTTTTTATATCTGAACTCTGAGTGCAGGATGCTCCTCATGTGATTAGTTGAACTGTGTCAGGTGCATTTATTAATTAAATGATCTTTTGTTTTGCAGCTGTAAAACCAGTCAGCGTGCAAACTAATGCTGTGCTTTGTCCTGCACCTGCTTTGCACAAACCTGGAGAGTAAGTATTTCACTGAAAACAATTGAAGATATTTTGCCTAAAAATTATTAGAAATTTTTGCAATGTGTATCTTCGATTTTATCTTTTTTTTCGGGGTGGGGGGGCATCACTGCCCTGGTGGTGGGAGTAGGAGTTCCAGCCTTGCTCCTGGAGAGCTGCTGCTGGATTTGAACCTCCAACCCAGTATTTTATTTTATTGTGTTGCAAAGGCAAAACGCTTTAGTTAGCATGTCCAAGTTGGGGAAGTCTATCTCATCTTGGTTTTTAAATACTGCTTCTATCAATTCAGATGGATTAAAGAACCATTATCAAAGTCTATAAATAAGAAGAGCCACAACCACTGTTGTAGAGTATTGAACTTACACATAGGTACATAATTCTAAAGTGAATTTTTGATTAATGATTATATTTGATAAAATTAATATGTAATAGCAAAAGCAATAGCAATATAGCACACCCTACACTGGAAATCATTTGTACATTTGTATAAATTAATGATTCAATGTGTATCTAATCCTATTAAATTGATGATATCATTTGTGAAAAATAAGAATAGCTAAAAGTAGGACATACTGTCTTGGAAGAGGATTCTGATATAAACCGCTTACACAATTAGTTACCCTATTATTTTAGTATTTTTGTTTGCCAATTTATCCACCCTATCTTAAGCAGAGAGGTCTTGAGTAACATAATCAGTTAAGTGTTCAACTACTATAAAAGATGGGCAACTGGAACTCTCCTAGATGTACTTTGGAAGTTAGGCCTGGTGATCTGCTTCCCAAAGGCTACACTACCTTGGACATGACATTAATGCCATGACAACTAACAGTGCTTAAGCAGGAAATGATAACAAAATATTTCAAAATATTATTTAATCCAACAAGAGTGGATGTAAGATGTTTGGGATAATGAAGAGAAAACAGTTTTCTAAAATTCCCTTGTGTTGACCTTTCATCTAGAACAGAGAAAAGATGAGATGTGTTAGACTGGTTGTCTAGAGAAACAAATCCTGATTACATCTATGTATAAGAAACAGTTTTATATCAAGAAGTAATTGTACAGTATGAAGGCACCCCAGCCCAGTCCAAGTCAAGTCTGTAAGTCCGATGCTAGTCCATAAGTCCCTTTTCAGCTTTATGTAGCCACACGATGGTGATGGTTACAGGTATGTGAGTGCAATCACGTGGATCCAAAACTGGTGGAAACCTAACAGGGAACTGACAATTCTCAGAGTTCAGCAGTCCACATGAGCCACTCCTAGAGGTAGACACATAGTCCCAGTGAAGTCTCAGGGAGGAGGAAGGCCAAACGATACAGAGACTATTCCCAGAACCCCTCATTCTTCTACAAAAAGCCACACGCCCAAGAGCATGTTATTAAGCGACTACTTGATTGATAGTTGTGTTTTTTGTTTTTAGTGTTTTTTGGAGGGCTCATATAACTCTTCATGATCAATACATAGATCAATTGCATGCAGGCCACATGTGCACATTTATTGACATCATCATACTCAACTATCCTCCTCCTACTTAGGCTTCCTGTATCAGCTCCCCATATTTCCCTTCCCTCCCCCATGAACCCTTAATGAATTCCAAATTATCATTATTTTGTGATATTGTACACTGTCCGATGTGTCCCTTCACCCACTTCCCTGTTGTCCATACCCCAGGGAGAAGGTTATATGTAGATCCCTGCAATTGGTTCCCCCTTTCTACTTCACCTTTCCTCCACCCTCCCTGTATCATCACTCTCATCACTGGTCCTGAAGGGACCATCTGTCCTAAATTCCCAATGTTTCTGGCTCCAGTGAACATCTCCTGGTCTAGTTGGATTTGTGAGGTGGAATTGGGATCATGATAGTGGTTAGGAGAAAACATTTAAGAACTAGAGGAAAGTTGCACATTTCATTGCTGCTATAAAGTACTGGTTCATCTCTTCCCTCTGACGTCTCTTTAAGGAGATGTCGCTTCTCCTAAGGATGGGATTTGGGTCCCCAATCTGTACTCCCCCTCAGTTAAAATGCTATCATTTTTCATTCTTTTATGCCTGAACTCTTTGACACCTCTTGGTCACACAGGCCGGTGTACTTCTTCCATGTGGGCTTTGTTGCTTCTGATTTAGATGGCCATTTGTTTACTTTCAAACCTCTAAAGACCCCAGAAGCTATATCTTTTGATAGTCGGGCACCATCAGCTTTCTTCACATTTGCTTATGCACATATTTGTTGTCAACAATCATATCAGGAACGTGGGCATGCAATGTTATGATTCTTAGTTCTTTGAAGACTGATATCAGATCTCTTGATTCTTCATGGTCACACAAGCTGGTGTGCTTCTTTCATGTGGGCTCTGTTTCTTCTGAGCTAGATGGCTGCTTGTTTACTTTCAAGCCCTTAAGACCCTAGATGCTACATCTTTTTTATAACTGGGCACTATCAGCTTTCTTCAGTACTTTTGTTTATGCACCCATTGTCTTCAGTGAGCGTGTTGGGAAGGTGAGCATCATGGAATGCCAATTTAATAGAACAATGTGTTCTTGCATTGAGGAACTACTTAAGTGGAGGTCCAATGCCCATCTGCTGTCTTAATACTAATCCTAAAAGTAAATACACATTGATCTATTTTCCCATCATCATATATAAATATATTTACCTCTGTATATGCCTATATTTAGACCTCTATAAATGATCTTTACCCCCCAGTTTTTTCCTCTGTTTCCTTTTCCTTTCCTCTTGTCCCATTATCATGCTCAGCCTCCATTTGGGTTTCAGTATTTTCCCTGTTACATTACTATTGATCAGTCCATATCAGGCCTCTCTCACCTACCTTGTCACTGATTTTGAATCACTTGTTGTTCCCTTATTCCTGGGTTGGTCAGCACCACCACCTTTCCCTGTCCTCCCCTTCTCCCATGTTCCCATCCTGGAACCATCAGTTCCATTTTTTCTCCTCCAGACTGTTCATCCAGCCTATCTTATTTAGATAGATCTGCAGAGATAACAATATGCACAAAAGATGAAGATGAAGTGATCAAGTAAACAAAAACATTGATAGCAGCAATAAAAAACCCAATGTCCAAAATATGTATATAAATGAGTAAAAACAACAACAACAACAACCTGTAAATAGTTCAAGGTCTGTTCATTGACCTCCATGAGTGTCACCCAGTTGAGTAAGATGGGGTAGCATACCCTGGCCTAAAAGTATATCCTTGGCACTCCCTAGGGAATTCCATGCTCTCTTGCACACCCTTGGTGTTTTGTCATAATGTGGTTGGGTTAGACAGGGTACAATCCAGGCCCTATTTCCCCATTATTGGCTCCATAGGGCCTTGGGTCAGTGAGGGATGTCATATTTTATAGTGGGGCTGCCCATATGGTTCTCTCTGTGCATTGGCTGGTCTGAGTGGGGATATTGTCCTCAAGACTTGGTGTGCCATTAAGCACTCCATCAGGCATGTTCAATTCCCCAAGCTGCATTGCTGTCCTCCAAAGCAAACTCCACTGTGGGGAGAGGTGACTGTCCACATAGTTGGATTGTTTGGTCTTTCAGACTCCTCTACTGGTTCTCTGCTCCATGTCTTCACACTGCATTCACATCCTGGAACACTGGGTTTAAGTTTGTTCCCTCTTTTCCTGTGGAGATATAAACAATACCCTCATCTTGGGTGGGTTAGGACCCCAGTCCCTCTCTACACATCACCACCACTTGGTTTAATTCACTTAGCATAATTTCTTCCAGTTCTTTCCACGTGGTGATGTGCTTTATGCATTCATCACTGCTTTTCAGGGATGGATAGTATTCCATTGTGTCTACCACAGTTTTTTAATCTATTCGTCAGTTGATGGAAATTTGGGTTGCTCCCAATTCCTTGCAATTGTAAACTGAACATTGGAGCAGAGATGTCTGGTCATGGTTTGTTTCTTGCCTCTTCTGGATATATGCTAGTTCAATTTCAAATGTTTTAGCTATCGCCATATCGATTTCCATAGTGACTGTCCATACCTACAGGTCTACCAGCAGTGGATAAGTGTTTCTCTCTCCCCACAGCCTCATCAACACTTGTTGCTTTCTGATTTTTTTAATTGGGCTTTCTGTGAAGGTGTTAGGTGGTATCTCGTTGTTATGATTTGCATTTCTCTTATGGCTAATGATCGGGAACATTTTCTCATGTTTATTGGCCATTTGGACTTCTCCCTCTGTGAAACTTCTGTTCCGCCAGTTATTTTTCTTCTTTTTAGAAGCTATCAGGGTATTGTAGCTTTCAGTAAGAAGGCGTTTATCTGATTTTTCATTGCTAAAGAAGTTTTCCCAGTCGTGGGCTCTCTACTTACACTCTTGGTGAATTCTTGCTATGTACACAGGTGTTTTATCTTCAGTATATCCCACTTGTCTATTTGTGCCTCCGCTGTGTTTGTGTCCTTCCCTATTGCTGATAGCCTATGTAATCCCTGTGCCAAATTTCTCAGGTTGGTCACAATCCCTCATTGATGGCCCTAATAGTTTGTGGTTTTCGTTTGAGGTCTGTAATCCACCTTTGGTTTTTTTCTTGTGCATGAAGTAAGGTAAGAGTCTTGCTTCATTTTCCTATAGGTAGATATCCGTTTTTTCCCAGCACCATTTGTTGAAGAGGGCATCTGCTTCCCATTAGATATTTTTTGAGCCTTTATCAAAAATCGGTTGTCTGTAGGCTGATGTTTTTATTTCTGGGGTTTCAGTTCTTTTTCATTGGTTTGAGTATCTATCATTAAGCTAATACCATGCTGTTTTGACCACTGTGGCTGTATAGTATATGCTAAAGTCAGGTAAAGCAAGCCCTTCCATGGTATCCTCCTTCTTGAGGAGTTCTCTGCTAATTCTGGGCTTCTTCCTTCTCCTTATGAAGTTGTTAATCATTTTGCCCATTTCTTTGAAGAAATATTAGGGTAATTGCATCAGAATTGAATCAAACATGTATAGTGCCTTGGGTACAACTGACATCTTTACTATATTGAATCTTCTAATCCATGAGTATGGGATATACTTCCATTTGTTGAAGTCACTCTTGGATTTTTATAATAATGTTCTGTATTTTCCCTCATAAAGATCTTTTATTCTTTTAGTCAGACATATCCCTAGATATTTCAATTTGTACTTGGCTATTGTTAAGCATACCTCTTTTCTAATCTCCTCTTCTGTGGTCTTATGCAAGGTGTATAGGAGTCTGATCGACTTCAGCTTGTTGATCTTGTATCCGGCCACTCTGCCATACTCCTCTCTTGCTTCCAGTATTCCCCCTGTGGAACTTTTGTGATTTACCATATATAAAATCATATCACCTGCAAATAGCAATAGTTTCACCTCTTCCTTTCTCATGCGAATAACTTTGATGTGTTTTCTTTTCCTTATGCTGTTAGCTAAAACCTCCAGTATGATATTAAATAAGATTGGGGGAAAGAGACATCATTGTCTGGTCCCCTCTTTCAGTGGGATTGTATTCATCTTTTCTCCATTGACCATCATGTTGGCCATTGGTTTTTCATATATAGCTCATACTGTCTTGAGGGATTTTCCTTCTATTCCTATCTTCTCGAGTGTCTTAAACAGGAATTGGTGTTGGATGTTGTAAAATGCTTTTTCCGCTTCTATTGATAATATCATGTGGTTCTTATAGTTTTCAATGTCAATGTGGCAAATGATACTAATCGTCTTTCAAATATTGAAGCATCCCTGCATCCCAGGTATGAACCCCACTTGGTCATGGAGAATTATTTGTTTTATATACTTTTGTATTCTACTGGCCAGTATTTTATTAAAGATTTTTGCATCAATATTCATTAGGGATATTGGTCTGTAGTTCTCAATTCTTCTGGGTTCCTTGCCCAATTTAGGTGTCAGTGATACACTAGCATTGTATAAGGAGTTTGGGAGTTTGCCATCTTTTTCTGTGTTTTGGAAGAGTTTGTGTAGGATTGATGTCAGTTCTTCCCTGAATGGTAGAATTCTGTAAAGTCATCTGGTCCAGGTCATTTATTTTTTGTTGGTAATTCCTTGATAACCTTGTTTATTTCTTCTATTGCTTTGGGTTTTGTGAGATTCTTGACATGCATCTGGGATAGTCCAAAGAGGAACCATTTTTCCACGAATTTTTCCATGTCTTTCAAGTTGGTGAATTCATTGGAGTACTGTCCTTTTTAGTACTGTATAATTATCCTTTTGATTCCATTAGGGTCAGTTGTAATGTCCCCTTTTTTATTTCTCATTCTTTTAAATGATTTTTTCCCCCTTCATTCTATGGTTAAGTCTGCCAGTGGTTTGTCAATTTTGCTAATCCTTTCCAAGAACCAACTTTTAGCAGCATTAATTTTTTCCCATTGTTTTCTTAATTTCCCTCTCCTGAATTTCAGCTGATTTTAATTATTTCTTTTCTTTTGCTATTAGTGGGATTTTCCTGCTGACTCTGTTCTAGTTGTAAATTTTGTGCTGCATACGAGTTGTGAGACACTCTTCCTTTTTCAGGTGTTGCCTGTATTGCTATTAAACATCTTCTGAAAGCTGCTTTTGTTGTGTCCCATAAGTTTTGGTATGTCATGTTTTCATTCTCATTGGTTTATAGAAATTTCCTAATTTCATTTCTGATGTGAGCCACTCCTTTTGCAATAGAGAGTTATTCACCCTCTAATTATTTGCTCTTTTTTTCTTCATGTTCCTTTTGTTGATTTCTAGCTTTAGGGCACAGTGGCCTGAGAGAGAGGTCTGTATGATATCAATGTGCTTATATTTATGTAGATTCACCTTATACCCCAGCATGTGGTTTATCTTTGCATATATGCCATGTGGACTTGAAAAAATGTTATATTTTTTGGTATTTGGATGAAAATCTCTGTGGATATCTATCAAGTTAAATTGTCTAATTATAGTGTTTAGATCTCTAGCCTCCTTGTTGAGTTTCTTTCTTGTGACCTGTCTTTCTCAGAGAGCGGTGTATTGAGGTCACATCCTATAATTGTTGATGTTGTGATTTCTTTTTTCATCTTTTGGAGTGTTTGGTTTACATATTCATATTCATCAGGTCTCTCATTTGAGGAATATATGTTTAAAATGCTTATTGATCCTTGTCTACTGTTTCTTTGAGCATTATATAGTGTCCTGTCTTATTTATTTTTATGGTTTGCATTTTGAGGTCTTTTTTCCCCAAGATTAGCATTGTTACCCTGTTTTTTTTTTAATTGTTGTTTGTTTCGCATGCCTTTCTCCGGCCTTTGACTCTCCATCTATTTGTGTATGTCGTCTTGAGATGTGTCTCCTGTAGGCAGCAAATTGATGGGTTGTGTTTTTTAAGCCATTCTGCTATCCTCAGTTTTTTAATTCCTGAGTTCAATCTATTGGTAGAGTTATTATCTCCAATTGTGGAATATGTGATGTCATCTTCTACCTTTTGTGTTGGGTGTTTCCATACTTCCCTTTCTTTTCATTGTGTTCGGCATGTGTGTGTGTGAGGGTTGATCATTCTTGACTTTTTTTCCACTCTTCAGCCATTCCTATTTTGGGGGCTATTTTCTCTTTGTTTCCTTCTGAGTGAGGTTGTTCTATGTGACGTTCTCTGATTTATGCTTGATGAGTGCTGTTCTTCTGCCCATTCTAGGTCAACCAGTATATATTGTAGATCTGGGTTTCTTCTAATGTATTTTTTGAGTTTTTCCTTGTGTGGGAAAACTACTACTTCTCTATCTATCTTGATAGATAATTTGTCTGGGTAGAGTATTCTTGGGTTTGTGTTATTTTCCTTTAGTTTTTGGAATATACTTCATTTTTTCCTCCTCTTCACAGTGTCCGCTGATAGGTCTGGGCATATTCCTACTTGGGAACCTTTACATGTGATTGTTTTTCCTTAATTGCTCTTATGATTTTCTTCTTTTCCTCAAAGTAGGATAGTTTAACTATTATGTGTCTTGGTGACTACTTCTTCGCATTCAGTATAGCTGGTGTTCTTTCAGCCTCCTGAAGGGTTGACTGGTTTTCCTTCATTAAGCTGGGGAACTTTTTCCTCCAAGAATTCTCTGACTATTGTTATGGATGACTTCTTTGTTGTATCTTCCCCTAGTAGACCAATAATTCTGATGTTGTTCCTCTTCATAGCATCAAATATAGCTCTTTCGATTTCTTCAATTTCTCTGATGATCTTATTAGATTTTTGTTCATGTTTTTTAAAGTCCATTTAGCTATCCTCTAGGTCACAGATGCGATCTTCAGCTTCTTCCAGTCAATTCTCGATGTCCGTGAGTCTGCTGTTGGTTTTTGTTATCTTGTCCTTAAGCTCTTGTGTTTCCCTTTGTTGTGTGGACTTTATCTCATCTATCAATTCATCCTTTTTCTGTGTTGTTTCCTTCCTGTGCTGTATGATTCCAAGCAGCAGTCTGAAAATTTCTTTATGTGCCTTATCAATGTCTGCTTTTTCTGTATATGTCATTAGGTTCAGGACATCTTCTGTTGCCTTTTATTTTTCCTGTTTTTTTTTTTTTTTTCTCATTGAGGTGATTGGGCCTGATTGCTGTTTGCGTTGCACTGTTTTTGAGGAACCAGATGCCATTTTCAGGGTTACTCAAAGAGCACTGGATCTTTTTGGGAGTGTTGTAGGAATGTGTCTTTGAACTTTCTGTGACAATTTCACTATGGAATTAGCCTACCATTTCATCCTCTCATGGGTTCATTCTTTCCCTAGTGCACCAGTATTCCATTATTTGGAGGGCAAGTTTGATGGGCCTCTCAGGTACCACTGGTTGGATTGTTGTGGACCCACAAGGTTGGACCCACAAAGATTGCTGCACTGGGCAATCTCTCCAGGAGTCATGATGGTGCAGTCCACGGCACCTGGGACACCAGAGAACGTTGGCGGGTGTGTCCACTGCAAGGGGGATCTCACATCTGGCTGTAAGGCTACCTGCTCCTGAGTAGAGCACCATGAACAGTGGGCGGATCTGCCTGGATCAGGCTTAATGCCGTGGAGGCTGGCCAGTGGTTCCTGTATCAGCGAGGAAGGATCAGAGCTCTCCCACCCACCCAGGGTGGAACTCCTCTGTAAGATATTGGACAGAAAATACCCAACTGGAGGGTGGGTAGGTTTCTCCAACCTTGGATTACACTGGCACATGGTGGGACTCTCAGATGAGAGGAAAGACCACCAAGAAGCTAAACCTGCCGAAACAATGGCAGGGGTTGAGGGGGTGGAGAGAAGTGAAGGATTCCAATGGAACTACACAGCTGAGCCCCAACTCAATGTGGGGTTGCCAGGGTTCAGTCTCTGCCCTGGGCTGGCAGCAATCTGTGGCTTTGATGAGATAAAGCCCCTGGGCCTACTCCAATTGTCTGGGCAGCGGCAGGGCTGTTGGAGGAGAGCGTGGCAGACAGTGTCAGGACTTGGGTCAAACCCTAGCCAGGCTTCACTGTGGTAAGCCAAAAAATCCCAGCCCCTCAAAACTCTGGAGATCTGTGCCTACCTATCTTTATGATGCTGCTCCTGGGATCTGGCAGTGCTGAATTTTCACCTTTCCTGATTTTAAACCACGGAGCATTCCCCTTTTTCCTTTCACACAACTGAAGCTGATTGATATTTTTGACTCCACCTCTAGTCAGGAATGTCTAATTGACATAAGTGTATACAGTTATTGCCATAAGGCCATCATTCATTCAACGTCTGCATTCATGTTCAGGGAGTGATGTTTGTATTTTTCTCCTTGGAACTCAATTATGTTCGGAGTTTTTAGTTGACTTGAGCATTTGACTTCTGTGAGTGTTTATATAATTCAAGATGTCTTTCAAAAACATATTTTTGTTATCTCGATTGAAAGAATTTACCAAATATAGTTTTCCAAAGCATGTCTATCTAGCTAAAAAGGTGTCTTCTCAATTCTGTGATAAGTTAGTATGAGAGCACACCTATGGCTACATTCAGATGAGTCTGGGACTTCAGACTTAAGACAGGTCAAGTTGATATGGGGCCATTTATGATGAGCAGTCAGGTATGGGCTATGGAGAATCACCTGGCTTCTAGTCTTGTGGTTCTTTGGCAAATCTACTATTTCATGTTGAACCCTTGCATGATGTTGAACCCAAAGATGCTCCCTGACTTATCTTCTCTTTGGCAGCCACATCATTCTCGTTCAGCTAAAAGCCCTTCATGTGATCATTCATTTCATTCTTCACCTTACACTCAATCCATCAGCGCATCTCCCTAAGTCCAACTTTAATATGCTCCACCAGTCCACCTCTCCTTTCTACCCCCATGGTTCCCATTTATCTTCTAAAAAGTACTTCTTTTCTCTTGCTTCGATGACTAACTTCCCTACTAGTTTTTCTGTTTCAGCCCTTGAGCGGTGTGATCACATTGAGACAGAACAGTTTCTGTTAACTTCACTGCTTAAAATCATGTTATCAATTTCAAAGAGATGCTCAGAATAAAAGGCTGCAGTATTTCTTAAGGTTCTGCTCCCTTCTTACTAGGGCTCAGACTTCATCATAGATGTCCCTCTTCCTCACTCTGCTATGAAGACAGTAGCGTCTTTGCTGCTTTTTAACCACATCGGCCACATCACACTGTTTTATATGATCTCTCCTGTCTTGGAATTGTCTCCCGGAATTGTCTCCCTGTTGTAGCTTACCTCCCACATCTTTTTCAAGTCTTGGCCACATGTCACATTCTCAATAAGTCCTTTCCTACTTTCCAGTCACTCTGTTTAAGATTGCAGTCTTCAAGTCCTTTTGTCCTTTTGGGGTTTTTTCCCCCGCCAAAGCACTTATTACTGTGTCTCTTTTCTGAGACACAATTTTGTAAGTCTTGTTCGTTGCTGTATCCCTTAGCACGTAGTGAATCCAGTAAGTGTTTGTTGGATGAAAGGATTAATATTTATGTAAATCTAACAGCTAATATTCAAAACTGAACAGATGTTGCTGGAGGTAGTTGAGTCTCTCAGTGAACAGATAATTGATCAGGATACTATTCAAATGTTCAGACTTTTTTAAACAAGCCCGGCTTACATTCTTCTGTTCTATCCCAGGGATTTCAATTTTTTGCTCAAGAATTTTTTTAGGACATATGCACTCATTTAGAATAGAATACTGTAGAAATTGTTGATATACATTTCTGATTTGTTGAGAATTCTGGAGATGGAATTTAAAAAGTTACATATACTATCATAAATCTCAAACATTAGAAGCTATTTGTTCATTTGTTCCATTGAGCTGAGAAAGTTCTGGGAAGGAGACATGTCTGAAAGAATAGCATTCTCTTTTCTTTTTGTGTCATTTACTTGATACCACTGGAGCAAAGCTTGAGAAGATTTTATTTCCCATATTGGGAAATTGAGGACAACATCATTATTGATTTTACCTATTCTATTGCTAGTAATTTGGACCCTTCCTTTGCCTTGAATTTTCATTGGGTACATTTTTTAGGTGATGAACTCTCTTATGAGATTGGATTAAAATCAACACAACTGAAACAGTTTAGCCTTGTAAGGTGACTGATGCTTAATATGTTTGCTTAATTAGCTTTTGGCTAAGGATTGAAACCCATTAAATAGCTAGCTAATCTATGTTTCAAATAAACACATCTGGTCAACAATGAATGAAGGTTTTTCTTGTGTGAGGGTGACAGATGTGGCGATGGTTCCTCCTGTTTTCACACTTAAATAATTAACAACACTCTGGTGAAGTAACCTTAGACAGACAGTCACAGAGCCAGATGCATAGTCCCTGAGCTGGATCCATGGGAATGTGCCTCGTCTCATTAGCTTGCTCTGTTGTTTCCTTTCTCATCCATAAGTGATTCCAGAATTTTATTATAGTTTAGAATCATCCTTTTTTAAAACCAAGGTTTATGGATTTTGAGTAAAAAGAGTGCTAATATGAAGGTATTTCCTTGTGGATTTGGATTAAGACTATAGCAGAGAATCCAGCCCCTGGGATATAGATCTGCACTTGTAAATTGATGTTGTATCGTAAACAAAAACATATATTGGCCAACTTTATCCAAAAAAGGAAAAAGGGATCAAATAATATTTGCTAAGAAGATATATAAGGATAGGGGAATCTCTGGTGGGAAGGATTGAGTGGTTGACTATTAACACAAAGTTGTGGATTGAGTCCGCCCAGTGGCACCTTTGCAAAAAGGCTTGGAGATTTACTACTGACAAGCCTATGGAGCACGACTCTTCTCTGACCACTTTGGGCCACCATACCTCAGAATCGCTTCTTGGCAAAGAGTTTAGTTTTTATGTAGGATAAGACTAAAAGGAGTTCTACTATTTAAACAACAATAATGTAAAGAGTCAAAATGTTAGTTATTCTATGCCTTTCACTGGATATAACTTACTTAAAGAACACAGCATGCCACATAAGCAACTTCTTTTATCAAGAGAAAACCCTACATTGTTTTGTTTGTTTATGCCCGTGTCTTATTTTCCACCAAAATGTCCTCTTTATTTCTGACAAGGAGAGGCTCTTGAGATTCCTTTGATTTCTCTCTAACGCAGGGCAATATCCTTACCATCCGCCTATAGGTGTCAGCTGTACTTGTGATATAGACTTCTTCCTTGACCCGTTTTTTTGTGAGACATCCACAATAGCACAGCTGCTCCACAATAGTTGAGATACCAAACCTGTAATTTGGCAAGAAGAACAGAACAAATTGGGTAAATATACACAAACACATTGTGAAGAAAGAAAAACAGAACAGAATGAACCAGAGCTTTATCCTGGAGCTTGTTTGATAGAGATGATTTAAGGAGGCATATGGTATAGTTAAATGTGCTTTCAAAAACATTGGCCAGAATATTCTGGCAAATATGACATAAATATCTAAATCAGATGAAACTGATAGTATTATTTCTCTTAGAAGGCAGTGTGGGAAGGCTTTTGACAGAGTGTTTTTAAAAAGATGTCTTGGGACATGCGTTATGTGGAAAATTAAAGGCAGCTGATAGTGAAGGATCCCTGAGACGGACAGGATGGCAGACTTGGTTGGGGTTAGAGACTGCCTCCTAATATAATCATTTGATTTCTGCCAACATTATTGAATTAAAAAAATACTCAGCTTTGTCTATTTTGCCTAAATTAAAGCTGGTTATTTTAATTTAGGCACAATTGAAACTTTCCCAGTTGGAGAAATTCTGGATTTAGTACAGCTTCTCACATGAACACTTTTCGGCAACATACCGTCCCAGAGATATTTATTGTCTTAGTAGTATGTGATACTGTCACAATTTTATTCTTCCTCTGCTTCTTGGGACATTAGGCTTTATTGTGTTTTTTTTTAAACCATGGGTACCAATGAATTAATGTCATAAATTTGAATATAAATATTAGAGTCTTGGTGAAATGAGGTTTATGACCCTTTTTGTTTCTGTATTTCTCCATCTTCCTCCAAAACAGTGAAAAATTGATCTTTTTTTTACACAGTATATTGCTCTCTGATGATATCTATAAATATAATAAGGCTCACTAATCTAGATTGCCTATACTCAATTATGCATATTATATTCAGTCACAGAAGCTGTCTATTAAAAGGAAAATTGTTTCAAACACATCTCTGAGGAGCCAACAAGATATTGACAGATATTATGGTTTATAATTGCCCCTGTGGGTTTCAGAGACTGTAAATCTTTATCTGAGTAGAAAGCCTCACCTTTATTCTTCAGAGTGGTTGGCTGTTTTGAACTGCTGACCTGTGGTTAGCAGTCTAGTGAGTTACCCACAATGCCACTAGGGCTTCCTATTGATAGGTATGGGAAAGTTAAATCTGATGAATATTAAAATACATAAAAATATGTGATTCAGGTGTGACACATTAAACTTTCATCAAGCATTGGAAATGTTCATATTTCACGATGTGAAAATGAGATTTGATGTATTCTTTATTGCTCTCAGAAAAAGGGAAAAGGAAAAGTAGAAGTAAAAGAAGCACATTTCTGCTCAAGAGAAGGAACTTTCTTACACAATTATTCAGTACATTTTTGGTAATTAAAAGTGTCCAAATAGGGACAGCTAAATGCTAATACAGAAAATATTGCTTAAATATACATTTGAATCCCCTTATATATCTGTTTGTAAGTTTTATATTACAGCAGTCTTTATTATTATTTGGTCATTACTTCCAAGTACCTTTTTAATTATTTTATTATACTACACAAAATAGTTCTTAAAGCAATTTTTTAGGGTAATACTGAAAACACTTATTATGTAACTTTAGGCATGAGGTCCAGTTTCTCTCAGAATATAATTTATTTTTTTAATCTAACAAACTTCTAGACAATACTGCTTGTTAC